>VYZX01008536.1:0-19462 GCA_013401335.1 Brachypteracias leptosomus | reverse complement strand
TTTTTTTCCTGTCTGTTTTGCTTATTTTGCTGTAGTTTTAACTCAGTTAAGAACAGGTTTACCTTAATTGCAGTGTCTGAAATGAACCATAGTCCTTATTAATTCAGTTGATAAAAAACAGCATGAGGAAAGTGTCTTTAAGTATTCTTTGAAAATTAACAAAGGCTTCATAGTGGTAATAGTGTTAAATAAATTTGGAAGGATTAATAGACTTACAGTTTTATGATCAAAACCCAAGTGGGAGCATTTTAATTGCATTGTACTCCCCTATATTGAGGAAACACTACAGCTATAAGAGCTGTGCTGTTACTGTAATGCATCAATGCTTTCTTTAATGGTGCTCTACAAAAGAGTAAGTACTTGTGTTTGTAATTAGATCAGGATACATACTTGAAAGTGGACATGATATGCTTTCCCTCTCGGAAACCAGTGATACAGCTGGATTGAGTTCAGTAATGCTTTGCAGAAGAGGAACCTCTGGGTTTCACAAGAGTACTGCTTCATAATGTTGGTTTACTCAGCCTAGAAAGGGATATTTAGATGCTGCTTCCTTCTGGAAGCTTTTTTGGCTTCCTGATTTCAAGTAAAAAGTGTTAAAAATACATTTGAGTAAGCTGTGATGGTGGATGGTTATATTACATATTTTTCCACACATGAGCAAAGTAATTTTAAGCAGTATCTAAAATGAACTGTTTTCAAAACAGGTGCCTTGTCCATATTTTGCGAGAAACTATGGTGAAATATTCCAAAATCCGCCCTTTCCAAGTTCGATGTCAGCTTGACCTGTGCCGACATGAGGTCCATTATGGCTGTTTACGAGAGGATAAATGCTTTTATGCTCACAGTCTGGTAGAGCTTAAAGTCTGGATAATGCAAAAAGAAACAGGTATGTTTGGTAAAATGCTGGATTTACTCTTCATTGTAATGTCACTTCTTCCTTGTCTCAACTCCCTCCTGAAAGTAGCAACTTGGGAGGATTGTATTCACTTACAATTTGGTGGAATCTTTCACACAGCATATTCAACAAAGAGAAATGTAAATATGATTAAAAGAACTGAGTAGGCTACTCACTATTCAGAAATGGCAAGTATTTGATAATAAAAACTGTCAAAACTGCTCATTATGATCAGATTTTTTTTATTGACATAAAGAAGCCTTAAGCAGATATTAAATCTGCTTAAGCAGATACTAAATTTTGCCTAAGTCAAACCAGATTTGTTTATATGCTCACCTTCAAAGTTTGAAAGATCTTGATCAATTTTTTTTTTTTTCACAGAGCACTGAAAGAAAAGCTTGAAATATTTTGCTTATTCCTGTTTCCCTTCATCCCTCAGTACAAAAATCAAGTTTTTCCACAGTTAAACCTTTCTTTTAGTTTAGTGCCATTCTGATCTTCTTGTATAGTGAACCAGAAAATAAATCTTTCCAGTTCACTACTCTGTCTCTCATTAGTGTCTGTATTGATAAAACTTAACTGTTTTTCCATTCTTGCTTACACAGGATGTTTAGGCTGCTTTTTGTTGATCTTGCTTGGTTTTGTTGTTTTCTTTGAGGATAACAAATTTTAGTTCTTAATTTTTTACAGCTTTTAAATGACATGTCTCTATCCTTAGAGTCTGTTCCTTGGTCATGAGTTCCAAACTTTCCATGACTTTTTTTAAAAAAGCAAGCTGACCTGTTAGCAGTAAATAATTTGTACCACATAACAGTTGCTTATTCTTCCTACCTTGCTCTGTATGACAGCAGTACTTTATATATTAAGTAATCATGTTGATGATTGTGATGCATGGAGGAAAAAAGGGGAATGTGGCAATCCCCATGTGTTACAGTGTTTCTGGTATTTTTGCCCCTGTATGTCTGCGATTTATCCTCACCTGTCCCCTCTTTGAAGAAGAGGCTCCTTGCTGCATCACCTTTCTATCTAGATTCTTGCACAAGCATACTGACATGCGATGGCATACTGACCTGAAAATTTGAGGGGAGAAAGACAAATAGAGACAGGAGATGACTGTTTCCTTACTAATTTCCTGTTCTGTCTCTCCTGGGATAAGCCTTTAGAAGTTCCTGTGTGAAAGTAGAACAGTTATTTTCTTACCAGCTGCCTCTACAAAGTCAAGGATAGCAAATTCTAGCACTACAGTTTCTATTTTGAAATAAGGGTTGGAATCTCCAAGAACCATGATTTGCCGCAGAAGGCCTGTTTTTTATTTTATGATGTGTTCATGCTGCACTCATGCTCTGCCAATGTCAGTTAAAGCTCAGTTTCTGCTCTTTGAATGAGGTTCCTCTTCTGAATTTAAGGTGTGGAAAGTGAAGGAATGCTACTTCAGGAAAGAAACATTTCCCTCAAGTCCAAACATAGATTACAGTCTCTCTTTGTGTGAAGTTAGAGCAGTAAATATTCCAGTGGGTGTGAATACTGTACAGCTCCAGTGAGCCAAAGTATATATAAGAATAGGTTTTTTCTATTTAACAGAGCTTGTTTAAAATCTTTATAAAGAAGGCAGGAGCAATCTAGTGTCTTGTCAGCTTGCATTTGGGATAGTTTTTTCGTGGTCCATAATACAATGTAGCTTTTCTAATTAGGTTGTCATTAGAGGTTTGGTACATTATGTTTGAATAAATATTCAAAGATGCACCTTATTTGAGCAATCTCTAATTTAAACAAACATTTATGTAATTAAAAAAATAATAATTTATTTTGTGTTTGCTTCTCAATGTGATGATACATACAAAATTTCTGGTTTGGAGGCTCTACTGACATTCTTTAAATATGTGTGTATACATGTATTTTTATATATACACGTATATATACACACGTGTGTCTATGGATATAAATGTCTATCCACACCCACACATGATGTGTATATATGTATATGATATATAACATGAAAAATAGATAAAAGCTTTGGGTCTTTTGTAACATTCCACTTTGAGCATGTCTGTAAGTTCTACAACAGTCATAAGTACTAAAGAACTTTTTTCCCTTCCTTTACAGGTATTTCACATGATACTATTGTTCAAGAATCAAAGAAATACTGGCAGAACATGGAAGCTAGTGCACATGGATCACAGGTATTTTAGTTTTTCCATTAAACTAATATTACAGTGACTTTGGTGATAATTCTTTTTCTATGGCTGTGTATAATGTAGCTTATTTTAGGAATTACTTTTTTAATGCTCTCTTCAAATAATCTTTCACTGTAGGCTTTGTCTTGCTCCACTTACACTAAATTTGTGTATGGAAATGCTTGCCGTGCTTCTATGCAATTCATTTTTTGCTTTGCTTATTCTTTTATAGGCAGAACAAAACCTGAATATAATTTCCAAGTCAGCTGCTATAGGGCAATGAATTATCTTTTCAGTACTTAAGGCTTTTATGTTGTTTGTCTATATTGTCACAACTTCTGGGTACATATACCTAAATCAGAGAGAAGTTAGGTAAAAATGTCTGGTTTGAAATGACAAGCCCATCTATGACAAGGCATGCAGCGTAACATCTGACCTGGATGTGTTGCAAACTTTTGTCGTAGGGGGTAATTCATAATTATGTATGGGTTTCTTTGCAGATACAAAATACCTTTTATTGTTGTTATTTTTTTGGCTTAAGATCCTTGGGAACCAAATGAAATCTGGATCACTTAATTTGAAGATGAAGTTTGTTTGTGGTCAGTGCTGGAGAAATGGTCAAGTTAATGAACCAGACAGAAACAAAAAATACTGTAGTGCAAAGGCAGGACACCCGTAAGTAAGACCAAACAGTAAGAATTTTACCATTTTGTCAGCCATTTAAAACCTCTTTTGGAAAACTTGTTACTTCTTTGGATAGAGTCATACAAGGAATTAAAAAAACCCCAAACATATTGAAACAACACAGTAATCTCTGTAGTATGTTAACAATAGGCAATGAGAAACACTTTGGCTGATTGTTTTGGGGGTTTTATTATTATTGGTTATGGTAAATTTCCAGTAGAATTTAGTTAAAGTTTTCACCATATATTTGAGATTTATAAAGGACCTTTCTGGGCTTTTCTGGTTCTGCTTCCGAGTACACAGTGTGTCTTTTCTAAATAGTATTTTCTTTCATTGAATGCATCTGCTTTTTAGATGGACCAAAGATCGCCGTGTGGTGCTAGTAATGTCTAATGAACGTAAGAAGTGGATGACGATTCGTCCTCTTCCTGCAAAGAAACAAGTGCCTCTGCAATTTGATGTATGTTAGCCTAAAACTAACATTTCAGTTAGGAAAGTAGGGTAACTGGAAAATACTAGTAATTGGGCTGGTTTCATCAGTGCCGCAGAAATTCCCATGGGAGTTGGTCGAGTTTATAGTGTTTCTACAGAGTTCAGCCTTAGAAAAGCACTGATCTCACATGTTATTGCTGAGGTCCCTTCTCATCAGTGGAAGTTAATAACCTTTTAAGTGATTTAACTAATTTCTTACTATTTCCAGTAAATACTTAGAAATACTTTAAATGAATCTGTGGTCTGGTAATCTGGTAGGAGGCAAAAAGCAGTCATAGTACTTGCTTCCAGCACTTTGCTTTTTCTAACTACGAGTTACAAGTTTTTATAAAATAAATATGATTTTATTTTTCATGTGACATACATGTCTGATTGAGAAAGGAAACACTAGCCAACACTGAAAAAAAAAAATAATTCTACTATCATCTACTTTATATTCATAAGGATATTTTTTAAATTCACGTTCCAGTTGTGTAATCATATTGCTTCAGGCAAGAAATGCCAGTATGATGGAAATTGCTCGTTTGCCCACAGTCCTGAGGAAAGAGAGATGTGGACCTATATGAAAGAGAATGGCAGTAAGTAGAAGAGTAGATCTAACCTGTTATAAATCTGTTTTTCATTCTTACTTTTTAATCCACTTTTTTTCAGTCTTTTGTTTTTTGTTTTTTTTTCTTTTTTTTCACTGTCTTTTTTTGTCAGCCTTGCAGGTGTCTTGTTTTTTCAATTTAAATAAGCCCAGACTAGGTGTTTGAAAACTGGTAGTAAATAAAAATAGCTATATTATGTATTTGTTGCACACACTAGGATTCTGCTGATGACATATGGGGGCAAGCTATTTGTGAAATAATTCCCTCCCCCCCCCCCACCCCCCTANGACGATTCGTCCTCTTCCTGCAAAGAAACAAGTGCCTCTGCAATTTGATGTATGTTAGCCTAAAACTAACATTTCAGTTAGGAAAGTAGGGTAACTGGAAAATACTAGTAATTGGGCTGGTTTCATCAGTGCCGCAGAAATTCCCATGGGAGTTGGTCGAGTTTATAGTGTTTCTACAGAGTTCAGCCTTAGAAAAGCACTGATCTCACATGTTATTGCTGAGGTCCCTTCTCATCAGTGGAAGTTAATAACCTTTTAAGTGATTTAACTAATTTCTTACTATTTCCAGTAAATACTTAGAAATACTTTAAATGAATCTGTGGTCTGGTAATCTGGTAGGAGGCAAAAAGCAGTCATAGTACTTGCTTCCAGCACTTTGCTTTTTCTAACTACGAGTTACAAGTTTTTATAAAATAAATATGATTTTATTTTTCATGTGACATACATGTCTGATTGAGAAAGGAAACACTAGCCAACACTGAAAAAAAAAAATAATTCTACTATCATCTACTTTATATTCATAAGGATATTTTTTAAATTCACGTTCCAGTTGTGTAATCATATTGCTTCAGGCAAGAAATGCCAGTATGATGGAAATTGCTCGTTTGCCCACAGTCCTGAGGAAAGAGAGATGTGGACCTATATGAAAGAGAATGGCAGTAAGTAGAAGAGTAGATCTAACCTGTTATAAATCTGTTTTTCATTCTTACTTTTTAATCCACTTTTTTTCANAATTGTATCCCATTTATCCCATTAGAGTGTTACTGGGGAGAAATAATCGGAAGTAATAAATGACAATATTGTGGTCTGCAAGGAAGCAGACTAAATTTACCAAAAACTATAGCATGCTTTATATGAGTACTTTGAAACTCAGATATTGATACACATGGGCACAGTTGTTACCTGTACTTTGGATGCCTGTTCAGAAACACGTAACATCTTATTTCCCCTAGATAGGCAGGAGTGGGTAAGTAGCGAGAGATTGGTGTTGCTCTTGGCTCTGATCTCTGACCTGTGTAACTGTTTACAGTGTGTCTTTTTTCTTCTTACAATAGTTGGGGACTGAATTATACTTGCAAACTCAGTCATGATCTAGTATTCTTGAACTCTTGCCTTAATTGCTAATTACTTATTCTAGCTTCTGCTCTCATTAGTTCAAGACTTGGAGCAGTTGTATGACATATGGCTAAAAAGTCAAAAACCAGAAAAAGGAGATGATACAGCTGCTCAGGCAAACAAAGAAAATGGAAAGCAAATTCACATGCCAACTGACTATGCTGAAGTTACAGTAAGTAAACTTAGCTATAATTCTAAATTCAAACATGTGGCTTTTTGTTGCTTTAGAGTGTTCATGTGTTTTTCCCCCCAGTCAGTAACATACGTTGTTGTCCTTTTCTTGGTGCTTCCTCAGAAGCTACACTAAATGCAAACTTTGACACTGTAAAGCAGTTCTGAATCTTCCAAAGCCAGTGGAGATCATAAACATCAGGTGATAGTTTAAATAACTATCTGTCTAGGTAGACAATAATTTACAGGCCAACATAAAGAAAATATTAAAAATGTATTCGGAGCAGTTCTGTGCTTACAGTATTGAATTCTCAATGTTTTGTTTTCAAATTCCCTGTAAAACAGGTGGATTTTCACTGTTGGATGTGTGGGAAGAACTGTAATAGTGAGAAGCAATGGCAGGGTCACATTTCTTCTGAAAAGCATAAAGAGAAGGTTTTCCACACTGAGGATGATCAGAACTGCTGGCAATATCGCTTTCCAACTGGATATTTTAGCATTTGTGAAAGGTACGTGATTTTTAACATGTCAGAAATGCTGAAAAATGACAGTTCATAGTGTAAATAATTAAGATGGTTATTAGTTTTCACAGATGGTGTCTCTAGTGTTTCTTGCTTCGCATGCATTTTTCAACAAGAAATTAAGTAATTGACAGTATTTTAATGTGTACTGTTTGAACTCAGGGAGTGACAAGATGCCTAACTGTGGGACCAAATTGATGCTTGTGTAGTGTTAATAGAGTTGCAAATTTATTGCAGCTCCATGAAATATTATTAGAGGTTTACTTAGGCATCTGCATATTAATTACTTGTGGAACACAAGAAGAGTACCTAGCTGGACAGTGGTACTGGAGCTTTAAGGCAAGTAGAAATGTTAAGTGTCAAAACAAATTTGTTATAAGTGAGATTTGTTATTGGAAGTTGTTTATGAACCTGTGAAAGGGAACTTCCACAAGACCTGTTGGGTTCCCAGCATTGGTTGTGTTTTGCTGCTCCTTTGAATTCTTAAATGCAGCCTATTTACCTGCCTGCAGAAGACTTGTTTTTTGTAAATCTGTTCGAAGTTCTTTTCGCTGCTGGAATCTTTTTGGAAGGCTAATAACTTTGGAGTCCTATGTTCTGGAGTTAAATATTGAATTCACTGGTATGGATACCTTTGTTACTCTATTTCAAGTTAAAGATTTGAATGCCTTACAGATATTTAGAAATTGCACAGTATATAAAGCAAGTTATTTTTTTGTTTGCAACCTTTGGATGGAAGCTTACATCCCCTCTCCACTAATTTTTTTTAGTAACATTCTAAATGCGTTTGATGTTTTGAACACTAGCAGACCTTGGATGTCCAGTATAAAGTGAATACAAACTGACATGCTTTTAACTGAATACAAAAATACTGGGATAAAATAGATTTCTTGTCATACTGAGTAACCTAATTTAGTTAGCAAAGGGCAATTAATTAGTCGGATTTATTTAACAGAAGTATTCTTTATCTTAGCAAGTTAAATGATAAGGTATTTATTCACCTGATAATTTCACCTGACAAAATTAAAGGTTTCAAGCATTAAATGATAAGTAGGAGCAGGAAGAACAGAAAGAAAAGAGGTATCTCTTGTTGTCTCCAAATACTTGACAGCTGGGAAAGGAAAATACAATCAAATGCTAAACAGAGTTAGTATCATCTTACTTAAAAAGTAAATACTCTTCCAACAGAGGGTTTTTTTTTTTGGTCCTTAATATTTTAGTGTATTTGAAAGGCATGACCAGAGTAACTACCTAGATACAATAGTGATCATCATAGTTCTGTGAAAACACTATTTGAAATCTGTCTTAACAGATATATGGCTGGTACTTGCACTGAAGGAAACAACTGTAAATTTGCCCATGGAAATGCTGAACTCCATGAGTGGGAAGAACGAAGACAAGTTTTAAGAATGAAGCTCAGCAAAGCAAGAAAAGACCACTTGATTGCTCCCAGTGATAATGACTTTGGAAAATATAGTTTTTTGTTTAAAGATTTAAACTAATACTGAGAATGACACATGTTATCAGCTGGAAGCATAAACCAGAAAATTTTACAATAATCAAAAGCATGTGACAGAAAAGCTGCAGGTTTTCTGCTTTTATTGGCATATATTGTTCCTCCTGAACAGCAAAATATAGTAGATTTAGGGGGATTGAGCAGACCTGTCTATGCTCTCATGAAGCAGAGTGGTGATAAAAAAAAATCTGAAGTATTACGTGCTTACTCACCTTCTGTTGGACAGAAAGTTAGGAAATAGAAGAGGGGGAAGAGAGGTTATACTATCTAGGAAGCCCCCTAGTATCAGTCCTTCAGTTGAAAAACTTTAAGGTATCAAGATATTACAAAACAGAGTGTTATGAGCTAAGAAGAAAATGATGGATAAAAATTCTTCAGATCTTTTAATGGAGAGGATTTGTTTAAAACAAAGTTTGCTACTTATCTATATGTAGGTTGCTAAAAAGGATTTTCTTATTAAAGATTTTAAACAAAATAACCATTTAACTACAATATATGTTGAATGGGTATTTTTTTCTCTATTTGTATGTTTCAATATAATTTACTGAAAAAGGATCTTGGAAGGAAAAAAGTATTAATTTTTGAAAATGAAGTAGTTAAAATTCTGTTTCTTGGTCTTTGTTTAAATGATGATTTTGAAAGATTACACTTGTATGTCAGTATTGTGTATTATTGTATGGACTAATGTTGCCTGTAATAAAGAGAACTTTACACAAAGCTGTTTTCTGCATGTAGCCTCTCAGGATTGAGATTTTGTGAAAACAGACAATGATTTGCCTATTAGCAAAAGCTTGAGCACCTGTAGCTAAACATTTAATAAGTTGGTATTTGTGTCTCCAGCTGCTTGTTTGCAGTTTTCTGTATTATTCTTAGCTCATCACAATAGTAAAATAACAAAAATGGCCAGCTAACATATGAAGTAGACAAGCATCTTGGAGCTAAGTTGTGCTGGGACATATTCTCAGCCTTTTGACTTGGTCATGAACCACCACCTTGGCAGCAAGGTGGGCAATACTTTAGATCGCGTTTCCTGTGGGCCACAGGAAATGGAAAACCATCCACAGGCTGAGATGACTTCTGACTGAGGAGTCTTTTGGCTTTTCAGTCGCTGGAGCTTCTGTTGCATTTTGGCTTCTCCGCAGGTCATGCTTTTGTCTTTCTTTGTGTGTTAGCATAATTACTTTTTTTTCATTTAAGCTTCTTTCACTCATTCATTCAAAATAGCTAAAGCTAGGTTTCTTACCCTCCTTGACTACCTTCTCCATCTGCTTGCGCATAATTTTCTCTGTTCTTGGCTGACCTTATATAATTAGAAGAGCTTTAAGAATTACTTCAGTAGTTTGAATGTAGTCATTTGCCATATATTGTGTATGTAAAAAGTGTTGAACCAAAGTTCAGTAATACCCATACACGTGACAAGTCTAGATGCTGCGTCCCTTTCACTTCACAAAGTAAAAGCACAACAAATATTAACACCTGATGCTTCAGCTGCAGCTTGGGGAACTTGTGAATACCTGATCTCTCCAGGCTAGGCTGTGGTCCGTTTCAATATGGTGTACAGTAGGCATACAAAATTTGCTTGGTGCTTGAAATGCTGCCTGCTACAATGCTTATTTTTTACATTGTTTGTAATAAACTGAGCTTGAAATAGAGTGCTATGGACACTGTTATTTCTGTGACAAAACCGGATTGTATCGTGTGCCTTTCTTAATTGTTTTCTCAACTTTATGCTGTCATTGTTTAATGTAAGTGCTCTGTAAATTATTGGAAGTAATTCTAGACAAAACTAAACATGAAATCCTTGTTCTGTAAGGACGGTGTGAAGTCTTTACTGACTGCAGTGTGGGGGCTGTGGGGAATAGCTGCCGGAGGGGGAGTCGAGCCTCGCAAGGACGGAAAAGTTTCTGGGGAATTATTTACTCGCTGGTGCCGGCGAGGGGCATTTTAAGCACGTCCTGCACAGAGAGCAGGAGGCGCCGGAGTCGTTCTGATCATGCTCTTCCTGAGGCCGCGGGCAGGGCGGGGAGCGAGCGGGGCCGCTCGCCTCACGGCTCCTCCCGTCCCCGGGCTTGCTCGCTGTCCCGGCGGCACCCGCCTTGCCCACGCCTTCCCGAGGCGTCCCGCTGCTGCCCACTGACCGCGCCCCGGCCCCCCTGCCTCGGCCGGGCCCGGATGCCTCTGCGCCTGCTCGGGGCGGTGCGACGTGGCGGTGGCGGGTTCGCCGGCGCAGGGGCCGCCCCTCCCGTCCCGGCGCGGCTGACAGGCGGGTGGTAGGGAGACGTGTGCGAGCGGGAGCGGCTCGGGGGCCCGCAGCCCTCCCCGCTTCGCCGGGGGCGATGTCGTTATGCGGCGGCTCCGGCCCCGAGGCTGCCCCGAGGCTGCGGCCACGCGCCGCCCAGATGGCGCGGCGGCCAGAGCTGCTGTGCGGCGCGGCCATCGTGCTGGGCTGCGCCTTCCTCGTCGCCCTCAAAGTCACCTGCAGGTAATGGCGGGGGGGGGCGGCTGCAGGGGCGCGGCCGGGGGGCGAGGAGACCCAGAGTCCAGCCGAGGGAAGCGGCCGCCCGCCTGCCGCTCTTTCTGGAGGCGGTGCGCGCCTGGAGAGCCGGGGCAGAGCCGCCTGCGGGGCTCCCGTCCCGGGGCCTGCGGGTGTGCCCGGGCCGGCGGGTCCTGCGGGCCGAGACCCCTGCGTTCCGTGGGTGAGCGCCTCGTGGGGCTGGGTCGTGGTGGAAACGGCCGTTCTGGGGCAGGGGACAGACACCGTCCCCCGGGCCCGGCGACAGGCGATCCCCATGGCAACCATGGCCGCCAGCTCAGCGGGGTGGCGGTGGGGGGCGTAGGGCCCTGCGACCCGCGTCGCGCAGGGGCTGGCGGGGCAAGGGAAGGCCCCCGCGCCTCGAGTTCATACCTGGGTGGGGAGGAGGTGACGGTATTTTTAAGACTCATCTACCTTCATCAGGGAGCGTCCGGGTGTGACGGTAGCTACGCGGATGCACACGCACCTGAGGGACAGGTGCTTCCTTGAGAAAACTGTTTTCCCTGGTTTCCAGAGAACAACTCATACCTTGCCCCAGAAGGGCTGAGGGAACACGAGGCTGAACCCCTTTCCTCAGCACGCTCGGCTGGCTGCGTTGCTGTGGGGGAAACAGGTCTCTTCTGGCTCATGCATCAGTGTCACCTACACCTGCTTCAGACAGAAAGGGGTCTTGAGGGTTTTCTCTCCCCCCCCCCAGTCTAGCAGAGCTCCTCTTGGGAGCTGGAATTTTCTTCATTGCAAAAGTCTTGTTTTTTGTTTGCTGAGACCCTGGTATACTTGGGTGTGGAACCAGATGATACTTGTAGCTGGAAGTTCAGGTGATGTGCGGTAAGCATGTAAATGTGCTGCGGCTGGGCAGCTCCTTTCTGGAGCCTGAGCTGGGATCTGAATGTTCTGGATGGGTTTTAGGTCAAGGTGGCTGGTACATGCTTCGAGTCATACTGTATTAATTTTAAAACATCTACTGCATTTGGAGTTTAGTTTTGAGAGTAGGTGAAAACAGAATCTGATTTATTCCAAGAAACACTTGTTTCACAAGTAATGCTTCTGAAAAGCACTAAGGTCTATCTTTTCTCAGTTGTCCACAGAGGACATGTTACTTGAATCAGAGTGAATTTTAAGTCTATGAATGAGTTGCTCTGTGAGTAGCAATGCCTCTGTTCCAGTAGCCTGTGTCTCACAGTACCCAGATAATTTAGATGAAAGCGTAAAGCTCTGGCTGTATTACAGAATGTATGGTGAACAATTTCTGTACTTAACAAGCTCCCTGTTTTGCTGTCCATTACAAAAAAAATACTTTTTTTTACACCTAAATGATGTTTCTGTTTTCTTCCTGCTCTCTTTTATTTAAAAGCTGCATGTTCCTTTCATTTTACTGCCAGCTGTGTTTGAAAGCTCACAAATGGAATGTGCTTCTCACCACCCTGTGCTCTGTACAGGAAGTTTGACTAAAGGGCTTTGGCTTTTCAGATGGTAGTTAAATAGACATACAATACCAGAAAAGTACTCCCTGTTCTGTTGCTGTCAGACACATAGAAAATTAAAGTGTAAAAATTCCACGTGCAATTCAGAGGATGGCTAATTGCATGTGTTAACTATGACTAGAGTATGTAGTTTCCCACCACACATCAGTACGGTTTGCAGGCAAGTCTCAGCACCAGAGCAGTTGCTACTGCTGCACTTCCAACATGTAACTTTTGAGACTGATGGATAAAAAGTATGGAAAAGGAAAATTCCTTTACTTACAAAGCAATCCATTAGTGGGGTTTGAGATATTGCTGGTTAACAGTGACTCAAGGAATAGCCAAATGAAGGCTGATCTGACATGTTACTATGGAAAGCCTGTGGTTTAGAACCTGAATTATTTCTGGCACTATGCAAATGTCTTTCTAGACAACCCCACCCTAAGGACCTTGCACTCCAAGGGACTGATCCTGCAGACACTTGCATGTGCTTTCCTTTACTACCTGGTTGTTCTGTTGAAATGAGTTAAAGTTTTTATAGGCTCTGTGCAGCAGGTAAATAATACAATCAGTGCTTTAATAAACAGTATGTGATTATTACATTTGTTATGTAATCTTCAGTTTATATTTGTATAATTTTTAGGGGTTCAAAGCACTATTGTCTTTGTGAACCTGGGAATTATGTAAAAGTGTTGTGCATTTGGCATTGCAGAGGGAGGCGCTACTGAACAAATCAGCTTAAGCTGGTAGCTATTGATTTACTGTGTTTTGGTTTTTAATAATAATAATTGGAGGTTTTTCCAATTTGAAGGTAGCCATGTAGTTCCCGACTCATTGATGTCATGGGACTTCAGCAGATCTCTTTTACACTTTCTTACAATTCAGAGCCAATTTCATATCTCATTTTTAAGGCTTACACTGTAACTCTTGAATCAGTTGTCCGCTTTCAGATTAATTCAGTAGAGGAAGCAGAGGTTTTAAACATATTTAGGTTGTCCATTTTCATTAAACTAGTTAAAGAGGAAAAATTCTAATGAATGTCTCTGAAGAAGTATGTGTTAGTGTGAGATCAGCACTTAACTGCCGTGTTTCACTCTCAGCAGCTGTCAGTGTGTGCTGGCCTGTGAGTTAGAGCTGTAGTGCATCAGTGTTGTGTGCTGTTCAGCTGGCAGGGGAAATCAGGGGAAGAAGCCAGCACAGGGTGCGGGATTGGGAGCGAACCAGGTCTTGGTTATGAGGCTTTACAAGAACCTGAGGGTTGGGGAAGGAGTTCGTATGTTACTGATTGGGGGAGAGGGGAAGGAACAAAGGTAGAAGTCCATAGAAGAAACTAGATTTTTGGCCGTCTGTATGAAAACATAATTTTGTGGAATTAATGAATTGTAAACTTGAGGAAGCAGTTAATATTTTCAAAATTCTGTATTTCAAAGCAAACGTTGTCTCTTACATATGATTTATGAATTTCTATAACTTTTAAAAAATACACTGGAAGTGATTCTTAAATGCTGAACTTTAAGTGTATAATTAGTAACTTGGAAATGAGAGAAGAGCTGGGGCTTTTGTGGGTCTGTATTGTAAAAAAAAAGGTACTTCTTACAAACTAGAATGACTATAAAGTTTGAAAATATGGCATTGTTGTTAGGAGGTTGCTGATGGTGTTCAGGTCTCCATAATTTTATCACAATTATTAAAATCGCAACCTGAAAAGGATCAAATATTGGGTAAAAGGATCTTTGTATTAACTTTTTATTGTGATATAAGGTAAAGGAATGCACAGTTCTTCCTAAAACTTCCTGTCACATAAGGCACCATGGCAAAATTGAGCGTTTCAGTGGTGGGGTCCAGTTTTTAATCTGACTTGCTCTAGTATGAATATAGCCAGTGGAAAACTTAGGAATTAAGAGAATATGGAGAAGAGAATATGACCATTCACTTGCATTTAAGGCAATTTATACCACAGCTTCTTCACACCTTGGAAATGCCAAGTTCTGGATTGTTTGGTTGCTGATTTGGTAGAAAATGATTTCCTGAGCCTTTGGTTTATGTTCCTGGTGGTGGAACATAAGTGGTCAAACTGATTTATCTTGAGAAACTTGATTTGTCATAATATCTAAACTGAGACTCTCTTATTTGTTGATATTGTCCTTGCATTGAAGAGGAAATGTGCCCTGAACAGTTTGCAGTCCCTGCTCTAATCAGTAAAATAAGCTAACACACATTTACATATTTTTTCCTATTACAATATAAAAGAACAGAAGCGCAGAATGCTTTAAAGCAAAGTGTAAGGCGGGGTGATAGTCTCTGGTTGTATAAACATCACATCACAAAACTTTATGACCAGTGTCTCTTCTCTTATCAGGGTGCTGTTACCTAAAGTACAAGTTTTAAAAGAGGATGAGGCCAGGGAAGAAATCCAAAGAAATCACTCTTCCTGGTAATTTTATGCTCTATAGCAACCAGCAATAGGAGTGTGAGCTAACGTACCCGTAAAGGTAGTGCATGGTATCACAGTGTGACTTCTAAAGCTTGTTAAGGGTGATCTTTAGATTTTTATGGTATTTCATGAAACTAACTCAGATAATGTAAGTTGTCATTTGCATCAATTTGTAAAGTTTTGTCATTGCATGACCTTTGCTAAGATTAAAAATTAGGACTTTGGGTGCACTTTTTAAACTACTGCTGTACAGTCTCAATAACCACTCTGATTTCCGTCCTGCAGCCGAGCAAAAGATGTAACAATGCCAGCGAAGCTTCCTGTGAATTTTTTCTCCACAAGATCTCCAGTCATTGATCTTTTTCGGGGACAATTAGACTATGCAGATCACCTTCGTCAGGATTCAGAAATCGTGCTGTATTTCTTCTATGCGCCATGGTGTGGCCAGTCCATTGCAGCAAGAGAAGAAATAGAACGTGTGGCCAGCAGGTTGTCAGACCAGGTAACTCCAGAGAATATAAGAATCTTAAATGTGACCTGATAGCTTTTTAGTCTCTAAGCCGATGCTAATTTCTGTCATCCCATGGGATCCATTAGGACTTGAATGCTTATATTTTAGGGTAACTCAGTCAGTTGTCTTGATTTTAATACAGAGTGTTGCAAGAAATGGACAAAATCCGTGATTTCTGCTCAGTTGTCTGTCATTTCTGCTCCTCAGTGGGGAACTTTACAAGCTGCTTCTTGTAAAGTGTTCTCAGATTTATTGACCAGCCTTCAGACATAAATTACAGGGAGTTTTCTTCCAGTTCCAGGATCCTTGGAGACCCTGGAATCCATACGATTGCAGCCGTAGCACTGCTTTCTAGCAGTTGGTTACCTGTGAACTGTTCAAAGGTACAGCTGTCCTAAGCTTCTGCTCATTGAGCTGCACTCTGCAGGAAAGGTAACCCATACAGATTACAACTAAGTTAATAAGTTTGAAGGATTTAGATTAAGAAGCTTAAAAAAACAGAAAGAAAATTGGCCAAAATGATTTCTGTTTCAAAATGACAAAAAAAAAAATCATAAGAAGAGCAGATACAGAAAACTGAGTTGAAAAGACACGGGAAGTAGCAGGTGGAATGGATTGGAAAGAGTACATGTTAGATAAAGAAGGTCACAGTAATGTACTTAGTTGTGAATTTTTACCTGCTTTGCAGGTGCTGTTTGTGGCTGTAAATTGCTGGTGGAACCAGGGGAAATGTAGGAAGCAGAAGCATTTCTTTTATTTTCCTGTGATACACTTATACCATCGAAGGTAAGATTTTGTATGTATAGTCTGGCTTTTTAATTGTTACTTTGGGAAACAGAGATACTGTATAAAATGTTGTATTTTGAAAATGTTATATTTATGGCTACAGTAAATAGCTGTAGAGGAGGAGATTCTGGGTGAAGCTCATCCTGTATGCTACTTAGGTGCCAAGAAGGGCTGTAAATGTCAGTTAAATGACATGCTGTGCAATTCTTCATCCTTAAGGAAATTTTCTTTTGCCTGTGCATCTCCTGGAAGTTCTGCCTCCAATTAAAAGTAAAGAATTCAGTTTTACATATTAATTTCAGTTTTCTGCTTGTTCTGTAGATGGATTGTATCAACTGGTCCTAATTTGTGACAGCAATAAAGTGTGTATTTAAGGGCTGTTGAAGTTAGTGGAATTTAAGTGCCTATTTAAATGGTATATGTACTGAAGGCTTTCTTCTGAATTTGAACTTTATGCTCACTATTTTATGCTCCAGATGTTGAGATAGCATTGTATAAAGTTTTATATAATGTCACTTTTTCTAGTATTTGTATGTATTATCTTTTTTTTCTCTCTCTGTGGAGCAGAAGGTAAGGAAACATACTTTCTAATGGAGCTGGATGTTGTGTAGTTCATCACTTGCACTTTACTTGTGTACTCCAGTCTTGAACTGCAGCTCTCTTCCATTACAGAGGCTCATTTTGGTTTTTGAGAGGGATTTATGTATTGAGGAGGAACAATCCTGATACTTATCAGCTGACCTTGGAATAGACACAGATGGCACTGGCATAATTCAAGCTGTAATTAAAAAAACCCAACAATCCCACTTGGATGTGCATCGACTTAAACTTATTTGATCTTGAAATTACAACACAATAAATGGGTACACTTAGTTATTATGAGTAACCTTAAACAGAATTGCAACAAGATGAGATGTAAATTCATATTGATACTTCATAAAAGCCCCAAAGGGCAGTGCACCCCTCATGCCTTAGATACTAAACCTCGAATGTTGCATACTGGGTATGTGACATGTTGAAGCAGTATGTGTTGCTGTTAAGACAAAGATTTGTAATAAACCTGTGTAGGATGTGGAATAATGTAGTGGGCTCTAGAAGACCATTTCAAAGCATCTGAATGTAGGCATTTCAGTGCAAGTTTGATATTTTTCAATGTCTGTATGTATAAGCTATATTAAAAAATACATCACATTAAATTCTTCAGTAGAAATGGACTAATTCCTTGTGCTTTTGGTGTTTGATTTCATTTTGGACTGTGATGCTTTGTCCAACCGAATGATAATAAATCAGATGCAGGATTCCAAAGGGATGAAGGAGAAACTCTGGAAATAGTAGCCACGAGGCCTGGCCCACATTCTGTTTTATCACTGCCTAATGGGATGTGAGCTGTTTTATCAGATGGCTGGGGAAGAAACTGTAGGCTCACTGAGTCTGTTCATCAGCAGCGTGACTGGATTTGTCCCTGCTTTAAGTGCTACTTTTAAAAGTCTGTGTAAACATACTGCATATTTTCAGATTGATACTGTTTGAACTTCCTGAGATTTTCAAAAATCAAGTGAAAATAGCAACATTTTTCAGATCTGTATTTTTAAGTCACGTGTATTTGCTTTGAACAAAGCAGATAGATATGTATATGACTGTATAATTCATACCTGCATTTTACCAACTTCCTTATTGGGACTCAGAGGTGGCCTCCATGCCTTTGTCCCCACCAACACACTGCACCTCCCCATAGCCACTACACTAGGGTCATTGCGATTTCTGCACTGTACTTCACGTCTGGTAACACAACTCCTCTATCGGTTACAGAAGCCACTGTTAGTTAACACACAGAGCCATTCCCTAGAGGCCGAGCATGTTGTCTGTGTAACTCCTATCTCTGCCACCCCCAGGAGGGACTCTCTATTGTTCATTTAAGTCTTAATGTTTTATTATTTTTTTTGGTACTAGTTTTGGACCAATTGAATACAAAGGCCCTATGAGTGCTGTTTATATTGAAAAGTTTGTTCGCCGGGTGATGACACCACTACTCTACATCTCGTCTCGATCAAAATTACTAGATTTCCTCTCAAATTATGAGGTACTTATCTCTATTCTTTAGCTTTACCACTGTGGTTCAGAAAGAGTTTGACTTGTTTCACAATTAAACTTGATCTGCTCCAAAGTATCAGTTTATTTCCAGGATCCTGAAATCAGTGCCCTGTAAATTTGTTAAAATCATAACAGTATGAAATGATAAATTCTTAATGTTGGTTCCCTGTATAGTGACTCTTAGAATTTTGTGATGCTCTCAATTTATAGTACTTCAGTATGTAGAGACAACAAAGTTGCTACCTCACCAAAAAGTTAGAGATGAACAAGAGGGAAGGAAGAAATCTTCTAGCAAAAATCTTGCAGTCTAAGTTGGGAAAGCATTTGAGAAATATATAGTCGTTGCTTTAATTTTTAAAAGAATAGTAAACCTTTCTAATAAGATAAGTCTTTTAAGTAAAAACAAACATGAAGTCAGTTGAAATAATGACTGTTAACCTCTTTGTGTGCTGTAACTTCATGAATTTAATCCACTGGTACATTGTGTTTTATTAATTTTTGATCTGTTGTGTTCAGAGGTGCCAAGATGGGTAGCAATACTAGTGGATTAATAACTTCCAATTAGACAAATTGTGCTTAAACCAGAACCATTTCCAGTCCCTTTGTAACTGTTCACTTCTGTAGTGCACAATGGAGAAATACCATAGTCTTACCAAACCCCAAGCCATTAGAGCAAAGTGCTGCAGTAGTGGCCAAAACACGTGAGGGGCTTTCCAGTGCTTCAGAGTGAAGCCAAGTTCCTCTTTGAAGTAGCGTGTGTTCCAGTGACTGGTTCTGCTGCAGGATAGAGCATGACCTGTGCTGTTAAATGAAAGCTGCCACAGCGCAAGGGGATGCACACTGGTAGTTACCATGGGTAGGTGCTGTGCTGTTCTCATTTCAGTTTATCCCTCAGGAGCTCTTCATGGGTTTAGTTTTCCAGTGTATTAAGTGAGGGCTGTAGTAGTAGTTGTGTGTCTGTCTCTGATGCTGGTAACTTCTTGTGATCACAAGCAATTCTGTTGTCCTTAAACTGCTTCAGTTTTGCCATTCTAAAACTCTGGGGTTTTTTGCCTTCTATAGAGATTTGAAAACTGCCATGCTTGGTCTGTTATGTGAATTATTTCTTGATAGTCTGCAAAAGGTTATTAATGACACTATGATGATTAAACTTAAATGTGCTTTACAACAGGAGGTGCACTTAGAATCATAAAATCAT
>VYZX01008530.1:0-24075 GCA_013401335.1 Brachypteracias leptosomus | reverse complement strand
TTCCACTGGAAGGAGGGATGAAATAATACAGATGTATATATTATTTCTTCAGACTACCTTTTGAACTCAGATTCCCATCTCCTACATGTCTTTCCTAAAGATATAAACTACCATTAATCTTGACAAGTTTGCATGAACTGGAATCTTAAACTCCATGTAAAAGACGAGACATTCGTCTTTTGGGCAAACTGTCTTCAAATTTCATCTTGACAGTCAAAACTTGACTTTTCAGTTTGAACTATTGTTTCATTCTGTTGGTACACCAAAGAATATAGAAAAGCACAACTGTGTAAAGTAAAAGCCTGAAGCTATTATTACATCTTAACAACATAGCAAAGCCTGTGAAAAAATGGAAATTCACCGATTCCATTGTCCTTGCCCTTTTGCCCCATCATTTCTTTCAGAGATTTCATATTTTACTTCTTTCATGTCTTTGTTGTGAAGCTCTATTGATTTTTTGCCACCTTTTCCATATGATGTTAACTAGCTTTTAGAATAACATATAACACTTTAGGGCAGTAAGTGAAAAAATACATCCAGCTGAAATTACAAGGGGATTTTCAATAGAGGGACTACAATTACCCAAGGTGCAAGTTGTCTTGTATACTGGAGCTTCCAAAACCATCTTTTCCAAAAAAGTGCCCTGTGACTTTTATGCCAGCCTGGATCTGTGTGCCACTTTAAATTTGTCACTATTTCCAGTTTAAATTGACTCCATTTTCTCTTTGTGCATTTGTGAACAGTTTGCTTGTTGGACTACACAAACAGCTTCCAAGGTGTCTCAATATTTCTTTACTTATTTAATATGTACTGGCCAGACTGAATTACTGGGACATAACATAATGTTTAAGTGATGTCCTGGAGCAGGATCACAACTATAGCAGCAATACCTAGAGTTAGTATACAAGTGTATCTCCACTTTATAGAGTTCTATTCAAGACAGCAAAATTTGTCACTGTGCAGCTTAGCAAAAAATCCTAAGCATCCCTACCATCAGAACCAGGTAATAAAATCTAGGCAGATAGCACACATGTGTCCCCCTTGTCTGCTTGGAATCACAGAGTAAAAATCCCAATGAGTGGATCAGCACGCTCAGGAAGAATGTGTCCGTGTAGTCTCCTTAAATATCTAAGCATAAAGGTTATTCTGTGGTCACTAGGCAATATGGTTAAAATTATGATGAAGCTGTTTGTTATTGCCCTTCCCCTTTTCTTCCCTGACTCATTTGAGCTTATGGACTCATCTTGGCAGAGTACATTAAAATAAAAGGGTATATAATTCAGTAATCAGTCCTGGGAGCACTTTCCTTCCTGGATTCTGAATTTGAAATATCTGCTGTGCAAGCAGATGTTTATAGAAACCTGCAAGGAGGAGTTAATGTCCATATTCACTCCAAAAAGATTATGTAGTTGCATGTAAAAAATGAATTTGCAGAGCTCTAGAGAGCTTAAGTATATTACTCCTAGTAAAAATAAAACTCATTGAGCAGAGGACCTGAGGCCAGCACATATATTTGTGCTAAGAATATCACTTTAACTGCACACCAGCACTGCTTGTGATGTCATACAGAAATCTCATGGATTTCTTCTAGAAAGGAGATCAAATGCTTCCATAAGATATTTATCAAAGTAATTTATTGATTTAGTTGAGGCAGAATCTAAAATTAGGCTCTTGGAGAGTGAAAGTCTAATTAGTCTAACCTGTTCTTGAATTCTTCTTTTTCTTGGAACTCAAAATTCGTAGGAAGACAAAGATGGGGCACAGCTGCTGTCAACCAGTCCTTCCCTCAGGTTGAGCACCCAGACATACTCTGTTGATACTCGCGACTGTTGACTTACAAAGAATAATGGCATATTTTGGTCCACAGGAAGCAGAACTACCCATGCACTTATCCTAGGAAATTCAGAAGCAGAATGAAAACCTTGGTGCACTGTTTGACAATGTTTCTTGAACACGAGCTTATGCTTCTCTCAATTACTTGAGAAATTTGAAAGATGATGATAGAATTTAATGGAGTTTCATTATAGTAAAGCAATGTAAATTAATCATTCCCTTTTTTTTTTTTTAACTTCTGTGAACACAGTCTTTCTTGCAAATGATATGTGTGAGATTCTGCTCAAGTTTTAATGCTGTTTGGCATCTGTGCCATGTACTGCCAGGGACATTCAGAACTGTTCACATTAACAGCAAATATAATTTTTACTCTAAAGAAAGGAACATATCCTTATTGATATTCAGCAAGTGATGCATTGTTGCAACCAAGATATAATTTACTCTCTTGTCTGACTGGATTACAGTACTTCATGCATTTTGTAGTTTCATCTTTGAAAAATCGAACTTTGGTTCTACTGTTGCCATTTCTGATAATTCTTTAAAAACAATCTGTGGCAAAAGGATAAAAAATAGCTCCAAGAGAAACTGCTTCTGGGGATGGCATTTGAAAGGACATTATTTAGAGTTAATGAATTAGACTAAGAAGTTAGTCCTATTTTTCACATGAGCTGTGAGTCAGACTTTGTATACAATGTATTTCTTCCATTTGTGTACTTTGTAAAGGTCACGAAATACTTTGTTCCTTGGGAACCCTGCAGTGAAAGCATTTGTCTTCAGAAGCATGTGGCTTTGTTAGGCTGCTTGAGTAATATTTCCAGTTTTTCTCCTCAACCTTTTGGTGTGCTCAGAACCAGCAATACACCCCTAGTCAGGGCTCCCTTAACTCAGCCACCTGAGTGGGACAGCAGTTTATCAGATTACAGCAAAATCCAGAGGAGTTCAGCCTACACAAGGATAGTAGGACTGAGCCATTATTTACTTATAAAATTAGCAATTAGAACTTGAATACAGTAAAAATCGAAAGTCCCCAAAATGGAGGATGGAGGATGCTCTTTCAACTGGGATTTCTCCCTCTTTACTTCCTCTGATGTAAATTTTGAAACTCCCTTTTATGAAAAGAAGATCAAGCTTCAAAAGATGATTACAGGCTTTCCTACACAAAACTGACTTAAAGTTTTATCTCCTGGGTCTACCAAGCACAATATAATTTTTATTTCTACCTCTTGCTTTTACACTATCACATGGATCATGCACTACTTTTTGGTAACTACCTTTTCCACATTAGTCAAGCCAACAAAGACATTACTCTTGATAAATGACTACTTACATTTGAACTGCCTCTGCTGCGTTTTAAAGTATAAACCATAACTGGATGTTTTATACATATATAAGAGAAATATTTTTTTCTTATAGCCACAGTGAAAGGTTATTTTGTTGAAAATATAGAGAAATTGAATGCAGTCCAAATAAAGCTTTTTTAAAGTTGAACTCAGCCATGTAAATTATTGATGCCAAATGAGAACTAAAAAACAGAGGCTGCAAGTAGGGGATTCTAATGGAAATAATTTTTCCAGTCTTACCTACACCTTTTGCTGCTATTCATGAATCCTATTATCACTCATGTAATAATGGAAATCATAATTATTTTGATACTAGTCCAAAAAAATTCTCTGTATGATTTCATCTGATAGTAATAGAATGTAAATCATTACACTAAGTTGATATTTGTCTGGTTATGAAAAAAATGGACTCAATTTTGTTTCTCCCCACCCTATATAATTAAAAAAATAAAATAAATCAGAAATCAATTTTTAGCCAAGCATTCATCAGAGTACATATTGTTAACAGGTGTTGTGTATTTCATTTCGCATGCACACAGCGTTGGAATGTAAAACTGTAATACTGCTCCTAGGAACAAGTAGCATAATTAAAATTCTTTGCGAGTTTGATTTCCTGGGTATTTTCTTCCTTTAAAATAACTACATTGCAAACAAGAGCCAGTTTCTGAGATTTGATCTATGGGTTGCACAGCTTATACTTCAGGTTCAAAATGGTGATTTAGACAATAATGCATAATAGCTGAATAGTTATTTATAATAGCGCAGCACCTGCAGCAGATTGTCAGCTGAAAAAGCAAATCTAAATGCTTTCAAATTCTCTTGTGCCTTATAATAGGAGTAGTAGTGGCCACTATAGTATATACAATACTTAGGCATGTAAGGTAATTTTTGTTACTGATTGCTTTCCATTTTCTCAATTTTATTCCTTTAAGATTGAAAATGTTCATACTTAGTGTCAGTCCATATACATTCTAAAAGGTTCAGGCACAATTTAGCTTCTTGTTAATTATTGGGGTGTGTTTATGAACTTAAATATTAAATAGAACATCAAACTCTTTTCTCATCATTTCAATATTTCCCACATTTCCTGGACTTTTGTACATGCATAATTAACACAACTTTGGCTTGGTTTTATTTTTTCATTTTAATTAATGCTTCTGAGTTCTCTGGAAAAAATGGATCTGAAATTTTAAAAATATGAAGACATTTTTCTCACCTCAGTATGTAGCAGGATTTTCCTATAAACCTTTTAGCAGCAACTCCCATTTAAAATTCTGCAATTGTGCATATGCTGTTTCCTTTTATATTTGGTTCCATCCTGGATTCAAAAGAGCACTGATCACTTGTGTGATGATGTGAAAATTCTGCAGTGATCTGAAACACATGGTAGGAAGACATGTAACAGCTTGTTGCAGCAAATCCAGGACCATACACAAACTGTCATTGTGCTGCTGTAATCTCCACCTCCACAACATGAAGTCCATTTAGAGGCACAGCTCACCAAGCAATGTTCAGATTTCCACCAGAAGGAACAACTGGTATGTGAATGTACAAGGACCATTCCCAACATGTAAGCACTCTAAACTCATTAGAATTTAAGGCAAGATAGAGTTTTAACTTTTATAGATATTTAATAGACAAGAGAAGTTCCTATTTACCTTCTGAGTGTTACAAGGCATAAGATTGTTAATGTACTTTGAGATCTTCAGTTGCAAGGTGACAGGCAGTATAAATACAATGGTACACTTCTAGCAGAACAAGAAAAGTCATGTTAGCTTTTAGTAACACTAAAACCATAAGCAGAAATAGAATCCATCTTCAGATTAAAGGAAAAATGTTTTTCAAGAAGCTAATGGCTTTAGAATATAAACAATAGAAAAGGAAAATTTAAAAATGTCCAGCCTTTAATAGAGATAGCTGTAATGGAGGCTAGAAGCAATCCACTTGATCTGGGGTGATGGGGTAATGCCATTGCCAATTAGCATGAGTACTTTGTTTTATAACATCCATCTACTGGATGTATGACCTATTTTAGTGTACAGCTACAAAAGCATCTTTGGAGTGCTTCCACTGGAGCCGAGGGAGTTACTCCAGGAAATAGCTTGGCCAGCGAAGTAGTTCATATGCAATAGAAATACTTACAGGAACTTAGTAGGAGAAGAGTAATAGAGTTTCATTCTTGCCATAAATCTTCTTGGCTTTGTGCTAATGTTATTTATCCACTCGAGATAGGGAGGACATTATATAATATATGCATATTGTGTGATATGGGATAGTGGCTTTGTAATGTAAAGTGTCCATTAGTAATGCAAGGCAACTTATTTTCATCTGCTGGATCATTACTGCAAATATTTCTCCTGGATTTTGACATGGTATAAATCTTGGTGAAGTCAACAGTTGTTCCCTTTATCCTTTACTTCCATTTGATTCATTCTACTTAAAATGCATTTAAACACACTGTAGGACCACTGAGTTTTATGTGATTTCAGTAAGACAACATTTCTACTCCTAGGAAGTAGCTGATACCCCACATCTCAGCCTGCCAGTCTAGCCAGGAAAGACTCAAATGCTCCCCTGAGCATTCATCACTACACAGTGCCTGTACCACCATAAGATGCAAAAGTTTTAAATGTGTTGAAGCACAGCATGAGAAAGCCAAGAGGAGCTGTGGCTGTGGCACAGTGGCTCTACAGTCACCCACTATCAGGGTGCCAGGGAACGAGGTGTAGCGGCTCCTCCAGCATCCCTCTCCCAATAGCAACAGCGTCCCTCTGGATGCATGTCTCAAGTGCGCTGGCAGTAATACATATTGCAAAGCAGCTTTGGCTGTGTGGAGGACAGCTGACTCGGGCTGACTCACATCTTGTTCAGCCTCCCATCCTTCAGTTGTGTGAGCACTTTTTGGAATTGCTTTTGTACATGTAACAGTAAGTGATTGCTAGCAGTACATTCAGCCCCTTGCCAGCTGATGACACCAAACCAAACGTGACTGCTTATACCAGCCCACAGAACTGACATCTCAAACAAGTTGCCATATGGTAAGCTTGTAGATACAGGTTCACCTGAATTTATTTCATGTGGTCACAATATTTATTTCATATACGCTCCATTTGCCAATAAAGAAAAGGTGGAATGAAAGAAGTCATAGTCTGCTACTGACTCTGGAATGACTTCAGATTGGTAAGGATACTTGGAGGTTATTATTAACCCTTTGCCTATGCTACCTATACAGTACAGAATGATGTACTTATCTGGGCTCCTGCCTTGGCCAGCTGCTTCTCATCAGTAAGGCTGTCTCTCCTTGGTGCAGCGGCATCTGCACCATTGCACCCAACTTCTCCCTAGAAGAGCATTTCTATGCCAAGGGAGTAGCTTTGCCTTCCAGTGCCAGGAGTATTTGCAGGCTCTATATCATTCCAACTACCTTATAAGACAATGTTGAAAGAAATAAATAGGCTTGTAGGACACCTGTCCTATTCCACTTCCCACTGAAGATCTGCAAACACAGACACAGCCACTGAAAACTCTTCCATGTTATTATGTTTTCTATGCACTTTAATGTTTTCTTTATCTAGCTGTTACTGGAGCCTCCCTCACCAAATGTTCAAAGAAGGTGCATGAGAGCATAAGCTTGTTGTTGCAGTTGGTCCTTCAGCCAACTTGGTTGCATATAATCACAAGGTCCAGTCATGTCTGTGCCTGACATCTCATCATCATCCACAGATCTAATGGCATAAATTCACTGAATATTCAAAGCTGAACTTACTGTCACCTCAAGACAGTTAGATGGGCAACATTTATATATCTTTGGAGTTAAGAGAGCTGAAACAAAATCAGTCCAATACACACACAGGTTCTTTACAGCTGAATGATCTTAAAAATGAAAATAAAGACTCTCATTTCCAGCTCTTAATTTTGCCTCTCAGTCATTTTTGTGGTTTTGGTCAAGCTACTAACAGTTTTTAAAAGTGATTTCAATATAAAAATAGGCACCCGAGATTTTCAAAAGCATCAAGACATTAATGTAACTTAGACCTCAGTGTTTTTAAAAATCACCAAAGGTATTTCTGATCCTTTCATGCAAACTTAAATTTTCTTTCAAGATTTGTCTCCAGTTCCTTCCAATTCTTGATTTCATTATGTAATAATTGCATGCACTTTCTAGATACCTTCTAAGTTCACAAAGACCTACTAAAAATTATTTCATTAATATTTATAAACCTCAAGTAAAGCTGTAAAGCTTTTTTCCTACAAAAAGAATTACTCTTTTAGCATTGCGTATACACATTTGTAGGAGGTATTTATCGGATTTAATAATCACTACTCTGTGGAAAGCCTGCAAAAATTAAGATTTAGCTGACATTCATTTATCCAGGAAATCCTGATTAGTAGAATCTTACATAGGAAATATAGAAAAGCAATGCAGTTTTGTATCCTCTTTAGGAATAGGCTCTGGGGATCTAGACTTTCCTTCTTTAGACAAGCACCTCCAGGGAATTTCATCCCAGGAATTTGAAACTTTTGCTTCTTTCTTTCATTCTCTTTCATGCCTGTATGCCATCTCTACTACCCAATAGCTGGAAAGAGGATGACCTTTAAAATAAAAGTAGTACTTAGCTCTTTAAACAGCTCAGTGACTATAGTCACAGGTTAAAGCATGAAGCACACTTTCTGCATGTTTTTCACCTGAGATGAATTCCCAAACACTTCACACCACATGTGAATATGACAATTTGCCATGTAACCAAATATAGAGTCACTGGTAACTCAGCTGACTTTCCCTTGTGGCAGATAGCAAAGACTATAAAAGCCTGTGTATGTATTCCACCAATGTTTGTGTGTTACAACACATTTTAAAATTAATGGCGAAGTTCAGTCCATGGTCTGTTTACACTAACTTCTGGCAGGTGCAGCAGAGCTGCCTTGGGTACGCAAGCATCAGTGCCTTAAACAATGACTTCCCTCTCCCAGGGATACTGCCTTGCTCCTTATTACAAAAACATGGACATGGAGCAAGGCACTTTTTCTTTTTTTTCTTTTCTAGTCATCAGCACCACTCCTTTTTGGCAGGAACAAGTGATAACCACAGCAGAGCAGCCAGTGGCCATGACCAGTTGCCAAGCCTTCCACAAAGCTAACAAGAATGCAATTTTTGGCTTCAGGCTACAGAAGATGTTAAACACGCCACTTGGCATCTTCCTCCTCACTCTGGTAGGTAGGAAATATCTTTTCCTCTGCCCCATCTGTTAGGGTAGGTTTGATGAATGATGACCCTGTACTATCTTGTACTTACATCGAAGTGGCAGAATCATACTGGCTTGTTATCCCATACCATTTGATGGCAGTCACCACACCACTGAATCCCCTTATGCAATCATTTTGAGCTTGACAAGCTGTCTGACAACAGACACCACATATTCTGAAAGTCTTATTCACCTTATATAGATTAGAGCAATATACACCCATAGGTTATATTTGACTATTGGAAATAGTTTGTTAGCAATAATCCATCATATTTCAAACTATTTGGCAACAGGCAGAGAAACTCTTAAAAGATGCTATAATTATAAGGCTGAGTAATTTCTTTATATTTGTTTTAATAGTATGCATTTTAAAGTGCCCTCTGGGAGCAAAAAGATGTTTGTAGAGATAAAGCTGTAGGGAGTAATACATTCATGCCAACATGTGTAGCTGAACCACCAATTTAGTTGCTGGATTTGTTCCTGATATCTATAGCTGTATTATCCCCTCATAGAGGTGGATGAGTGGGCGGAATGAGGTTGATTACAATTGATTTAGTAACTAAAGACTACTTTTTTCCATTGTTTGTTCAGCACTTTACTAAACATGTGGCTTAATTACAGTTGCCTTGTGTTCTTTTCAATCTAGTATTGCTTATTTTACTGAGATACTGATTTATGCAAAATATTAATTGAAATAGAAAACAGACTTACTATGAGAGCTGACATCCATGAAAACATTAGTTACTTATATTTTGCACCAAGCCTATTGGACTTCTCAGGGGAATCGGTGTTTACAGTTTAATTTGGAACGACATGAGCTCCCTTCTTCCAGAAACAGTGGTAGTGCATGTACCACATCCTGGAGAACAGGTCAGAACTTTACTTATTCCAGCAGCTGCAAAGGGATGTTCTCAGAGTTCTTCTGTCAAAGTCTCAATTATGTGCTGAGATAGCTGTTCTATTTCAGTGTGATTGCAATAATTGTATGCAAATATCACATTAAAAGTAATTCAACTTTATATAGCTATAAATAAGCTACTATGCTGTTGTAATGTGTTTCCAGGCTATTAAGTAGTATAATAAAGATTCATGGATTCTCTCAATAAGTTAGGTAGTCAAAAAGCCCACCAACACCCCCACCCAAAAATCAAGCAACTAGAGGTTGAGAGATCTTGTTTTGTTTTCAGAGTCATCTTTGTAATGAATCTATTTAGAATAAATAATTCACTAAATATAAATAGAAAATAACATTCAGTCGCAGAGTTCATATATATTTATATATGTTCAATATACCCAGGAGGAATGTTTTTATATCTCATTTCCTATTCAGGACTTTAATTCAATCCATTGAATTTCGCTGTCTCTTTTTCATAAACCAAATCTAATATACAATAAACTTTATAACCATATAGTCAGAATGCAGAATTAAATGGGTTTGCATANGGCTGTATGGGGAAAATCAGCTCAGACAGACCCACTACAGACACATAAAATCCTTCCAAATATTTTTAGGAGAGAGTATGAGAATTTCGTAACCTTCGCTACCCACTAATAGAATTCAGTTATCCATTGTGAAATGATCCAAATATTTCCTGGGGAAGAGTCTTTGCAGTTATAATATTAATTTTTTTTAAAAATACATAGCTAATGCACATATCTCTACACTGCAGCACAGAGATAGTCATAGAAACCAATGCTAGACAATGAGGAGAAATCAAAAGCAAGCCATAATACCTAAGTCAGCAGAAACAGCAGAGAAGGCTTCAGATGTTCAGATACCACCACCAAGACCACATCCAAGACCCTGGCAAGAATAAGAAACAAGCAAATCCAAAAGTGAATTTAACACTTGGTCTATGAGGAGATGAGATCTATATACAGAATTTCTGGCAACTAAAATGTCTGTACGCAGCAGTACACACTGCAGGCACGTTCTTGCTTCCCACATTCCCCTCCACCTGGCCTAGGCTTTACTGAGATTTTCTTTTGCTTGGTACTTAAAACTAAGAAAAATCAACAGATTTCCTAATAAGAACAAGAATACCAGACATTGTCGTGGGGCCATAAAAGGGTGTTAAAATGGATGCATGGTACATCTTTGCCTTAGTTTAATCTTCAAAGATTTTCAGGAATAAGTACAGCTAGACTCAAAGGAGAAAAAGAGGAGACGGGAAGCAGAAGGGAGGGGAAGCATTAAAGTTTTTTACTTCAATAACAAAGGACAAAATGAGACCATAAGGTTGTGTGGGCTTCAGGAGAAAAAAGTTATGACGGGCAGGGGAAGCATGGAAGATGCGGTTATTCTGCTTGTGGAAGTTAAACTAGAACAGGCCACTGTAAGTACCAGGCACTATTAGACACATGGTCACTTTCAAATGGCAACAACTGTGCATACTGTCTAGTTCGCTCATGCCTCTTTTCACTCCCAAGCTGTCATAGAAACAAACCAGAGAATTGTTTCCAGTTCCAAATGCTTTCAGCAGCACTTTCAGGAGGCTTAATGTACCTGGTCCCAGCACTAGTGTCTGTAGATGGGCATGTTGCAGGTTGTAAAGTGTGGCAGTATCCTGGTAGCAACAAAAGCAGCTGCCTCAGCCCCTAACTCACCCATTTCCACTCTGGGTCAGCCTCTACATATTCTCAAGCTCTTCCTTTCCATACCCAGCCAATGATAGAACAACATTTTCCCCACACTCCTGAGGAATTTTGAAGCCTGTATTGGAGCATATCAGTGCTTGCCTTCTCTGTGCAGGGCTGACTGCAGCTGCAGTGCTGATGCAGCTCATCACTCAGTGTTGTATCCTGGAAAAGGAGGAAAAAAGAAGGGCATAGAGTGGCAGAGCTACTCAAGTGTAGTCAGCTCAGAACAGATGCCAGCACAGGGGAAAACCCACCAGGTCCCCCAGTAAGACATCTTCTCCTCCTTAAAGAATTTCTAAACCACAGAACTAATGCAGACAGCACTGACAAGCAGGGTCTGGTTTTGTAAACCTTTGAATACTGATTTCACAAACTCTTCAGCTAATACAGACTTCCCCGTGTTAGTGTCTTGTATCCTCCTAAGGTTTGTCACAGCCTATTAAACATAGTCTTAGTATGATACACCCCTAAACCTTTCCTTCTCTTGGAATGGAATCACAGCACGAGGCAAGCTGTGATTCAGTGGTACAACGTGCATAGTGACAGTTTTCCAGAATGCAATTATAGCAGAAAAAATCCAAACCCATCACAGTCACCCTCATGTAGTAGCTTAGAAACCTGAACCAACAGAAGAAAAATAAACCAACAGAGAAAGAAGAAGAAATAAATAACTCCAAAATTAATTGTTAATTCAAGATTGCGATATAATCTGTATAAAATATTTGTGGTTTTCTGCTTATTTCTGAACCTGTAGTGATTAAAATGCAGCCATAATACACTGTGTTGCTCTTTTTTAAATCACAAATGCAATTTTAAGCAAGTAGACAAACTCTAGGAAATTAAAGTGAATATTTATGTTCATATAAACTTAATGGCAACATTCTCGCTGTGAGCACAGCAGCTGAAGAGGGTGAATTAAATTATTAGGACCAGATCCTGTTACTATTGTTTTCATTGGCAAAATGCCCACTGACTTACTGGGAGCTGGATTAGATCCTGATTTGAATAAAGAATAATTCTCAGATGCATATATAACATAATCACTGATATTTCATGCATACACTCCAGTTTTCATATCTGTTTTCCCTCTGTGAGTTTTACTAATGCTCTGAAAATACTAATCAGGTAAACTATAAACCAGTGATTAAAGGTGTGCAGCCTTGTGTTTCCAGGATTTTGGGAAATGTGTGTTTTACTCATGTATGGCCTCAGAAACCACAGCCTGAATGATATCCAGCCTTGAGTACAGAGCTTAAAATCCTAGTATGTTTAGTTCCTCCTCTTGCAGGCCTTGCAGCACATATGAATAGCATTTATTTAAAAGGCTAGGGAATTGCAATGCATTTGGCAGTCAGTAGATGCTGTTGGTATGATATTTTCTCTCTCTCTTTTTACCATTTCTATAATTTAGGAACATTCAGAGCATCCTGGATAAGCTAGGAAGTTCTTCAGCTTCATCCCTTCTGTCTTGAAGGATGATCTCATACAGAAAAGATCAAGAGGACAAGGCTATCCTCCAAACCCTCAAAAATTTTAAGAGGGCACATTAATGTACAAAGGACACAGCTTCATCAAAGGTCTTATATCAGAAGTAGTAATTCCATCTCCCTAGACGGTGTGCTTCAATGACCACAGTTCTTCAGGCAGATACTGCTCTGAAGTTCGTTGAATTTGGGACAGCCACTTACTGTCATACCCAGTAGTTCCACTTCAGAGGGACCTTGTCCTGACACATACATCTGAGTTTGCTGTTCTCAGCAAGCAACTTTTAAAGATCGCTAAGTGTGTGCTCTGAAATGGTGTGCCTGTATTAGACATGAAGTCTAATGCTTAACTACATGACTTCAGATGTACCTCCAAGAATTATCTCCAAGAAAGAGAGAATAGCCCTGGAAGGTGGCTTAGTCAGGACACCAAAGTTCAAGCTATCCTTTAAGACATCTTGTCCCTAGAAAAAACACAAGCTGAAATGGTGAGCCTGAGAGGTTCCCAGGACCACCAGAATTAATGGGAATTAGTAACTGTGTACGCCATATGCTCTAAATCAGGCTTGGGTTTTGCATGCACAGAATGGAGTGAGTTTTCTGAACAAGTACTCCAACTCTGTAAGAATTTATCTGTGGTTACCAGTGGCCCATCTTTGTTTCAGTTTGTGAAAGCAATGTTACTCTAAAATGACAGTGTAATTTCCTATGCAGAGGCTGTTTCTCTGTATGACTCATCTATGCATTGTACTCCAGGATGTAAGCATGTATCATAGATAACTGATAGAAAAATGCAAATCAATTCATTAAAGTTTTTAATTATTATTATGCTTTAAACAGAGCAACTTTTTTTTTTTCTCCTGACTGTGAAACTTACGGGAAATAAATCGGATCAAATCCAATTGAGATATCTTTGCATTATACGAAGGTGCAGGGTTTTTGTTGTTTCAGTGGGGCTGGGGATGTGTAGGTAGTTGTTGGTGCAGTTGATTTTTTTTTTTTTTCTTTTACACTAAGTGTACAGATGAAGCTTTATGGCAAATGTCACTTGCAGAAATGTAGTTAGCATTTGTTTGTTTGTTTTAAACATAATAAAAGGGATAAAAAAATTGTCTGTTGATGGTTATTATCAGGTATCAGAATAAATGGCTGTAGGTGAGAATCTAAATATAGTAATTCCGGGATGAATAACTAGCCTCTAATGAATAAGTACACATTTGAGGAATTCACTGCAGACCTCTTTCAGAGAGAGTAACTTGCTGTAGCAGGTTAAACCTATAGCATAAGGGAGTAATTTAGTTATAAGAATGAAGTTATGGTGGGAAACCTTTGAGAGGAGCAGATTGTCAGCATCAGCAACACTGAGCCCCTTCTCAGGCACTGAAGTGCAAGAATGAGCCAGCTGAGAATTGTCTGCCTGACACTGACAGTGCTTTGAGTCCCGCAGGGGGAGAAGCCAGGGGACCTGCAGACCTGCAACAGGTCTTCAGACAATTTCTTCAATCTCCAAGGATGCTTGTGAGGAAGAGGATGGTCGTAGCTAAAAGATGACATGTGGCATGGCTAGAATGATTAGGCTAAACTGTTGATTCCTCTTCTGGACCATGCCACCTCTTCCACAGAACAGGGAAGATGTGTAATTCCAAAAAACTTCATGTATCTATGATTGAAGTGTTTTGGTGTCCAAATCTATTTAGTCTCTGCACTGACATTTGGTCTTAAACTGCAACACTGGCAACAACTATTCAATTAGGACTGCTTTGAACTTTAGGGATGCGGAACCAAACCTGTGGGTCTACTGAAAGCTGTCAGATAAACAATATTAGATACAGAAACAAAGACCTCCTAATTTCCAGTGATGGAATTCTATCACAGTTTTATCTTGTTTCAGAGCTTTGTCCATTACAGAAAACCCAAACTAAAGTGTATGGGGGTTTTTGATATATTATTTTCTGTACGCTGCTGCTTTTCCCATTTTAAGACCCTAACAGTGATTCAGAAGAATAGAGACTATTATGCCTAGAATAATGGCCAAAACTCAAAATACCTTTTCCTGGAGTCCCTGGGGCAAAAGGACATTTATTCCTTTGATGAAATTAAACTGACAATGTCAGCTTAATATTCTCCCATAAAGAGATTAGGGTAGTTTGTATTTAACTGTATTTTGTGATGTAGTAAACATCTACCTGTCCAAACCTCTGCTTTCTGGAAGGACTATTTTTAGATCAGATTCCTTATAAGTAGAGAAATTTTATAAGGTAACTGCCAAAGTAAGAAAACTTAAAAATGCAATGCTAGCTCTAGTATTTACTTTATGGGTTTTGAGACATTATGTCCTGAAGTGAAAAAATAAAATTCACAAATCTCAAAATATATAATTAAGAACAAGACCTGACAAGATTATTTTCTCCAGCTGACAAATAAATGTCACTTTAAAAAGAATCTTCCACAGAATGATAAAAACAAGCAAAGGGGCAAAAATTGTTCTGTCTTCATTGGTAGAAAACATGAAGAGGTTTTTGATAAGTACTTACAATGACTGCACTGTTGACTTGGCATACACATCAAAAGACTGACAGACTTGATTCATGTTTCTGTGCAATGCAAACAATGACATGGAGGCCAGATCTGAGCAGCTCTTAGCAAGTAATTGAAGGTAGCGCTAACAAGTTCTAAAGAACAAGTGACGCACAGTTCTGCTGTTAATAAACAGAACTGCAAGCTAGGCATGCACATTGCTATTTCATGGTTTTCTTCAGTTATTTATTCAATTTTAAAAAGTCCTTTTTGCCTTGGGTGCCTTTTTGCCTTGACTTTCAGAGGCTAACTGGTACAGTTCCTCTGTAAAAAGCACTGATTTCTTGTAGCTGGTGGGGCATTTTTGCACTAAGTGGTATCAGTTTATACAGGTGATCTGCCTCCTGTTGATACAGAAGTGAAGATGCTTTTGCAAATGAATACTTGTTGACCCTGTGCACTTAAAGGCAGCAGAACTGGAATGTGTTTTGCTTGCTTAGATATAGCTGCCTTGCTTCTTCTTAGTAATTTCTGGTTTTGGAGTACTGTTCTAAATAATCTAGTGTGACAGTTCTGTTTTTAAATACAATGTTCTTTTAATTGGTACCAAGGCAAATGAATAGGAAATTACTAGCATCGTAGCAAATTACGGTAGGTCAATACATAATGCTTTCATTTTCCAGATGTCTGAATTCAAGTCATTTCCTCTAAAGATGTTCATATATATTCCAAATTAATAATGCATTTTCTTGTTACATCTTATGAAAAACTATGCTAGTATATCATTCATGCTGAAGTCAGGGGCAATACACATTTAAAACCAAAAAACTCAGGAGCATGTATATTTGGGCTTGATAGAAGGATAGAAACTAGAAGGTTTTTAAATTCAAAATTCCTTGCTTTGGTCACTAAAGCAATGTAAGTTCTGTGTCCACCTCCAACATTCCTGATCTTAATATGTTTAGGTCAATTATTGTCAGCAGATACTTGGGGAAAGTGAGGGGAAAAGGCAGTGTTAAAACAGAAGGTATTTATATGGTTAAGTGCTCTGAATGCAGCACTAGTTAGGAATATAAAATTCTAACTTCCTTAAAGTTCAACATATCTCAAAGTGTGCATTAAAGTGAAAGGAGAAAGAGATGCAAGGCTTATAAAAAAGTTCTCTTTAAGCTGTATTTTCAGCATAAAAGTGGGAGTTTTACTGAACATACTAAGTGTCATAGAAAAGTCTCCCTTGACTACAAAATGCAGCCCAGGGCTGAATTTAAAAAGATGAGGTTACACGTTTTGAATCTATACTAGCTTACATCATCATCTAAAGCCAGGATAATGTAGTTTCAAAATTTCAATTGAAATAAAAATTTTGTCCTGATGTTTTCTGTTCCTTTAGGAATTTTTATGCTCATTTTCACCAAAAATTACTTTAAGCAAGTCCCTGTTTTGAGAGCTTCAGCATTTTAATCTGTGAAAAACTCATTCAGATAGCCCATGCAGGAAAGAAAAGCAATAATCACCTCTGGAGGCAAACAAAGCATAAATCACCGTGCTGGCAACCAGCCAAGACAAGTATAGAAATATTACTGAAATGGCACTACAATATTCTAACCACATGCTGTTAACAAGACAAAACAAGGTTGAACATTATTTCTATTGTCACAGATCACTGCATATGAGAAAGAAAGAAGAGTAGGGGACTTGCAAACTGAGAGTCAAATTCAGTTGTGGAATAACAGGGAGCAAGTCCTTTGAAAGACAATAGAAAAGCAGCACTTCTTTACATCAAAACCACACTTAACCCACAGGTATTTCTGTTGGGAAGGAGTAAGTATTCAGAAATTGGTATTTTCAATAAATGCTTTAATATTTTATTCCTGATACAAAATACAACCACAAAAGTTTGAAGAAAATCAAGCTGCAATCGTAGAGGGCACTTGGAATCCTATACACCCCAGTGACACTTTAGTTTGTCATCAAAAAGAAGATATTACTGTGTGAGATGAATGCCAAAGCATTTCATTATGTAAAGATTTACATGATACATAAAATTATTATCAACTGACGTTTAAATATAAGCAAGACACTCCAGTCCAGCTCAAGGGTCCATTATTTTAGACATTGTTTAAAAGGCGTAACTTTTGCCACAAAAAGTTAATAAATCATTTTAAAAATAATAATTAAATCATCATGCATGTAAATTCCCCAATGATAACCTTGTAATCTGCAATATCAAATGCAATTTGTCATCCATCACTACCCTCATATGAAAAAAAACATTCCCTATGATTGCAGGCAGACAGAAAAATGCTGACTTTCTGAAAGGCATGAGTCCTCAAGTGCATGACACAGAAGACAAGCAAGTGTGGAGGTTTGCAGCTGGACTGCAGGCCTCAATAATATTTGTGACCTTGATGATTTGAAACTGTGCCCGTGAAAATGAGAGATAAACAAGTACAAGGACGAACATGCAACCACAGGATAGGGATGTTGTCCTGACTGTGAGCAAGAGTATGCATAAGCTATTAACCAATAGACAGCATGCTAGTAATATGCTTAACCAATGAAATAAGCACACAATATGTAACCATATGTATAAAAAGGGACTGTCTGCATAAATAAAGTGCTATTGCTATTGTGGAAATAAATTGCTACAAGAGATCTGTGTCACTTGTCCATCTCAACTCTGCTACAAACAAGAAGTAATAAACTACTTCCAAACATTGGGTAACAATATATTATAGGTCTTGCAAGATTCATCTCCATGTTTCAAGTCTAACGAAATGAAGCTGAACTTTTGCTTAGAACCTATGTACAAGGTTCTAAACTATATTAGATACAAACACTAAACACATCAAATGGAAATCAGTAATTTGATGAGATTTCCACTTAGGGGTGGAATTCTGAGAGAATTTGTGACTGACACCAGCTGTAATAAACTCGAATTGCCACTAAATACTGAAATTATGCTTCAAGAGCAGCCATCATTTCTTTAGATACTTATGAAGGCCAAGTGAGCTGTGAATTTGAATACATCAGAAATTGAATTCATCATATACATTTGATATATGGTTAAAGAGAAAAGGAGTTTTCTGTAAAGGCCACAAAAAGGCAACATGCAATGTCAGAAAGAATATGGAGACTTGAAATGTCATTGTATGAATAACATTTGCTATCAAAATGGCCTATTTCCATCACAGAGCAAACATAAGACCATGTAAAGGTAGATCTATGGAATCAAGCAGTTCTGGTTGCACTTCAAGTCAGCTGGATGCAATCAAGGTCCAGGCAGTTGTGCCAGCTTGGTATCAGGGCTATGGAGAGGAAGCCCCTCTATGATTTCCAGATTAGCATTTGCTCTGGCATCAGCTTGGGCAGTGGGGACATCACACAGTGGGCTACCTACACTTGGCCATTTTGATACATTCTGAGATGACCATCAGAGAGAATCCCCTATGTCTCTCTCATCCTAGAAAAATCCCAATTACAGCACACTTCTGTGAAGGTGATAAACATTAAGATGAGAATCTCCAACTTCAGAGAAGCAGAAAGGGCAAACTTACAGACCACATTAAACAACCAACTAGCACAAGTGCCAGCCCTCCAGATATGATTGCTGCTTCCTGATACTGCCAAACAGATTTAAAACCAATTAGCATAAATGGATTAAAATTAATGGATTAATTTTGTGCCATTGCCTTACCACCGACAACCTCAGGACTACTTGGATGATCCCAGTTTCCTGAAAAGAATACCATACTAAGTGTTTGTGCACACTTCTTATATTTCTTGCCAGGGCCAATAATCTGTTTGGAAATTATTTTGTCTGTAAAGCAAGAAAGGACTACTATGTGATAACTTTCAGTTTGGTGGCCCCCTTGATCTTGATAATACACTTTGAACAAAAGTGCACAATACAAAAAGTGAATAGATTTTCTTTTTCCTTAGCATAGAAAGCATATGTTGATACCCAAGGGCTAATGGTCACTATGAAGCAGATCCCCCTATGCTATAAAATCCATAAATCTAGTTTCTGTAGAAGGAAACCACTATACAATACACTCTTTGGAAAAGGTCTAAAAGGAAAAGATAGAAGATTCAGAAACAAAACAGAAAGCCAGAGCTAAAAAAAAAAGCTTAAGAAGATTGATGAAACAGGATGAAAGCCCGATTGATGAGACACATTACTTCTATTCCTGTCAGCTTAAAGAAATTTGCTGAAGCACAAAGTACGTATAGTTGGCAAAGGAAGCATGCAGTTAACTGCCTGATGAGAAAGAGAAGCAGAGCATTCATCCTTTCTTCTGTTAGCCAATAGCTGGCAGTGGTGAGACTTATTTAATCTTATGTTTTCTCTGAGAGCAGATGAAATTGAATGGAATTATATTCTGTGCTGCTACCCTGTGCTTGTGGGCAGCACTAATAGGGCACTGTCACTGCTTGGGGCAGCTAACTTTCTGTGCTCATGCTGGAGGGTTAGCCTTTCTAGGGTCCTTATGGTTTTCCAGCAAGTAGGAGAGGAGACAATAAGTTGCTCTGAACTGGTGCACATGTGTGCATGTTCCTGACCTCAGTTTTACCAACACAAGATAGCTGTATAGAGCAGACCATGTAAATTTGCCTCTAAGTACCAGCCTTCTCCCAACCATTTCCATTCCTGCACTCTTTCTCTGAATTCCATCAAATTGCTGTAAGCATATTCTTTTTTTTGGGTCACATAAAACCAAAACACTGTTAAAACATTCTCATTATCAACAGTCTCATAAAAGGTTATTTTGGAAATCCATGTTGATTTTCCAATACTTTGTCCCTACCTAATTCTGTCATATCCCCCTTTCTCTACCGCAGATTTGTAAGTCTGCTCACACTCACTTCTAATTCATTGTCTCGTAGGCAGTGTTTGTCCATGATGTAGAGGATAAGGGATTATTCACCAGAATGCAGTGGCCCACACCCATACTCTTTAAAGCAAGTCAAGAAAGATGTTAAGAAACTGCTCTCCCTTAACACCCAATCACAGTTTGAAAAATATAAACTGCCTACAAACGAAAGAACAGTTCAGAAAAATATAATATGGAAGGTAAGCTGGAAAGCATGTTTTCTTGTTTGCAGGCTTTATTTATTTGTTTATTTTAACTCAGCTGGGGATGAAACTCATATACATGAGAAGTTCCTCACCGTGGGGGAAGTTCAGCAAAGCAGATGCTAGTATCAGTTCTAGAACTGCTGATAGCAGCAGGAAGCTGGTATCCCTGTTTTCTAGTCCAAGCAGCACACCCAGAACCTGACTGCTGGCTTGTCGATGAGCCTGTGCACCTCTAGCCTGGAGTCATGAGCTTGAAGAGTACTCTAGAGCTGGGGATCCAGGTGTATCTCAAAACCAGACAATCTTGGTCTGCTGAACACACATACTCCATCAGTGCAAACTACTGCTGAGGAGCCTCAAAAAGAGAAGGAACACAGCAGGCTTGAGTAATATTCCTTCTGCCCCATCTTACCCTCAAACATCCCCGAGAATAGGTCAGCACTGATTTTGTCACCACGATACTCCTGTATAACTTTTTCTCCACTTTGTACATTTAGAGTAGTCCTCTGAGTGTTTCACCTGGTGAAGTATCTTGACCGTCCTGCCATTATTTGAATATGTTCATCAGTCATAAAAAATAAACCTGGTTACAAGCTCAGTTACATGCGACAATAATTCCAAACTAATTAGATTCATGACAGAAATTTGCCATATTCTATCACTTTGCTTTGCTTTCAATACCTGATTCTGATCTTATGCCAGTTTTGCACTGGCACAACCAGTTTGATTTCAGTGGAGCTAATGCTGATTTGTAGCAGCAGGCAATCAGAATACAGCTCTTATTTTTCCTTGATAATGTGTCCCCAGGGAAAGCTTGTCCATCTCCAGCAGCTGTTGCTTTGCTACATCTGTCTAACTTTCTTTTTTAATGTCCATTTTTTCAAGTTTTTTTTATGTCAATCAGTGTGAGATAACATCATTCAGTTTACCCTCTTGCAATCAAGTTTTAGCAATCACAGCCAGATGTTGTTTTCATTACAACCCCAACCTCTTTTCAACAAAGTTACAATGTTTAACTATCAAAAGCACTCTTTACTTATCTTTCAGTTGCCAGATCTTAATGCTTTCATAATCTATTTCACCCTGACATCCTGTCTGTCTACAAATATGGTATGTTTGATCACCCCTGAATGTTTGCCTTTGTGTTCTTTTCATTTTCTTTTACTGTTTCTTCTGCAGAGTGTACTTTATCCTCAAACCCGATCGGTCCAAAATACTACAATGCATTTCTCTGTATAAAGATATTTAGAGATCATTAGATAGCAGGTGGGGGAGGGCAGATGGAGGCAGATGAAAATTTATCAATTTCAGGATCTGAACTTTAAAGAATTGCTTGATCCTTTTCTTTCAAAATTCTGCACGTATTGAGGAGAGATACAGTTGATATATTCAGTATTACATTTTGTGTCTGTAGGGATAAGTTCCTTCACAAACCAACCTGCATTTGATTTTTATATTATAAAATACAGACAGTTTGGCATCTAAGGAAATGTTTCTATAACGGATGAAGAAAAAAAATGCTTTACACAGAATCACCACCTCCACATTGTACACCGCTCAGGGGCTCTTATGTGGCTACATAGTTGTGCTAACAAGAGAATATAATCTTACTCATAGAGGAAAGTAAGAACAGAAGGCTGAATTTGTCTCTGCAGAATGAGGGGCTTCACATGTGCAGACAAGGTGAGAGGAATTCAAGTACGCCTAGAGCAAGCATAGTGAAGGAGTAAGCAGGATAAAATTTAGCTGAATGATTCCATGAACTATGTAATTGTTTCTGTCTTGAATGCAGGCCAGGTTTGCTCTCACCAGTTCTGAAGCAAAGAAAGAAGGAGCCAGGGCCAAGCCTCTACCGTTGTATATTTGCCAACTCACAGCAACTGAACAATGACTACACTTTCCTGAAGGAGCCATCTGGCTCTTAGAAATGTAGGTTTAGTGTAATATGTGTCAGATATAAGAAAGAGGTTCCAGAGTTAATCCTGTACTCAATTTGATTGCAAGATTAATTCCCAAATGGTGCGATATGTGAGCAGATCTTCATCATATTATATGTCCTCTCTGCAGAATACAGGGGTTCTCACTTAGGCTCCAATCTTGCAATCCAATTAACAGTGGCAGTTCTTATGACCAAGAGGATAGGCACCTAGTTCCAGTGAATTAATGATACAGGCCACATTGATTCGCAGAACTAAAACTCCACAATCAGAGTAGATTGTAAAGTAGGTATGTTTATTTGGCGCCGGGCACACGGGGGCTAATGCCACCAAAAACGTGTGCAAAATCTCTCAGAGAATTACTTCTTTTTTTATACAATCAACTAGTGCATATTCACAAGATTTCGAAATACACCCATACATATTCATGACCTGTCTCTGCTTCTCATGCTAATCAGGCTCCTCCCATCTGCGGCTGCTCAGTGTCTTCTGGTGGTGGTCGCAGGGGGTCGCTGGGGGTCTCAGGGATGAAGATACGCTGGTCTTCCTCACTGAACTCTATCCGACCTCGAGGTTCTGCGCATGCCTGGTGTCCATTTGGTCTTGGCCCAACGCTTCGATCTAGCCCAAACTGGCCACCTGGGATGAGGTCCTTTGTTCTTAGGGAGTATCTCCACTACATTCTGATAGGTAATTACTCAAAAGCAGTAAAGCGGCAACACAAAGCAAGGGAAAATTAGTAGAGCAACAATGCAAAGCAAGGGAAAGTTACAAAATGTTACTTTTGGGATGGCTTATGCAGGGGAGCAAATGTAGCAACCTTATTCCCATATAACAATAGCAAACTCAAGCCTATGTATCAATAACAAACTTAATCCTATGTATCAACATCCATGTAGATAAGATTGAAGGACTGGACTTACTCTGAATGAAATTTATATTTCTTAAAAATGAATTTGGAAAGGATTGAGAATTAGACTCTAATCAGCAACTGGGTTTACTCTGTAGTGGTTTGAAGAATCTGGTGTATGAAATCAATTGTAAACAAGACAATGAAGGTATTTGTCATCATGCATCTCATCATTACCTGCATTGTGCCAGCTGCTGGAAGGAATGGAGGGTGGCATAACAGCTGCTAAACAAAGAGCAGGCAAGTGAGGAATCATCTGGTTTATATCAAGGATTTCTCCTCATCTTTTACTGCAGAAAGAAAGCCCAACTTGTTAAATTAAAACACAGCTCATGAGTACATCAGTGAACATGATTGAACAGCTCAGTAAATTACTCAACTGTCCTTTTCAAAATTCAATTTCTATTTCAGCTTCTGCAGCTTCTTTGTTAAGAGCAATGACATTTAACAGGATTCTTTAGATCACTTCTGCAATGCAATGTCCTAGAGTAAAGGCTCTCTGTACTTTACCAGTAGCTTGATAAAATTGATTTTTCTTTTCATTAGCAAAGAAATTAAACACAAAATTAAAGTCATGCTTACAGACAGGTTGGAAAACAGGGTTGTTTTATGCTTAGGAACTGCTATGAAGAGATAAGTTGAAGAGAAAGAGGCACCTAAAGAAATCAAGTATTTGTTGTTAGCATAATGGAAGCAAATATATAACCCACTTATAATACATTTTGGATACATATTAATATACTTCAGGAAAAAATATAAAAATGCTTAATTACAGCTATTTGGTGCTGAGTACTCATATTTCTATACAGAAAAAAACATAATATAAAAACACTGACTGTGCAGTCAAATACTCTCAGCCCCTTGGCCACAAGGAGAAACTTAACACTGGTGATCCACCTGTCATGGTGGATTGTTTAAATTGGTAACATGAAGGCTATTGGTCAGATTCTTTGCTTTGGAAGATAAATTTCAATAGCACGCAGAACACATTCCACTTGTGCTGGTTTCTTTCTGCAGATGTGTCCTTGGGTGCGATGCCTACATCAGCATTTTGGCCAAGTGTGACTGGGACATTGTAGTGGGTCTGTCTG
>VYZX01008517.1:0-17240 GCA_013401335.1 Brachypteracias leptosomus | reverse complement strand
TGGCTCCGCCCAGGCTATCTCAACAGCCCGCCCACCAGGTGACAGCCCCCAGCACAAGCAAAGGCTTTTCCCAGCTTCAAAAAAGCCCCCAAAAGAGCTTTCCTTCAGCTCTTTTTGCTGCAGAAGCCTCCCTCAGAGCAGTCTTACCTGCTGTGAAGCTGCTCTCCACAACAATTAATGATTGGTAAGAGTAAACATCTCTAAGATTAATCAAGAAAAATCTCATTAAGGTTGAGTTGGTACAGTGGTCCTTCAGTAAAAACAGAAGACAGAGAAAATTCTACATATGAGCTCTGCTGTGACACCTACTATAGTGGATGCATCAGATGTGTGGTTATAGATTGCCTATTTAATGGATGATGAAGCTCTTAATAAAATTTTGTTGTAAATACATTCTTAGAGCACTTGAGGACTTGAAATGGTATCAGCTTACTCAATATTGATTTCTCATAAAATTCTCCAAAATAATAAGCATTGTTAGTTTTGTATATACACATGCTGGATTTTCCATATGCATGCCTAGTACTTAATTTTTAGTAAAGTTTGTAATATCTTCCATGTGAAAATACTTATTTTTCTGGGTCAGACAAGAATCTATTTCTGTAAGACACTTAACAAAACCTGAATGTTCTCATACTTAATACTGTGTTATTTGAGCAAAGAATTAAAAATTGTTTGAGTAACCAAAAGAGATGGAGTGTGTAGAACTGCTGCTGGGATGTGAACTGTTAAAAAGGCATCTTGTTAATTTACGTTATACTTTAAAGTAGAAAGTTGTAAAGCAAATACTTAACAAAAACTTCCTGAAACAGTGTTACTAGAGCTTAAAACGATCTCTTTAGAGGATGGGTGGAATTTCTATTTTTGGAGATACTGAAAATTTAGACTGGTCAAAGAACTTAAATATACTAAAGGGGACTGTCTTCGACTAACAGAAGGATGGACAAAATGATCTAATAAGCTGGGGTTTTTTCATCTCTAACTCTTGAGTTTGTAGTGACTGCCAAGAGAGGCACACCCTCTGAGTTGTTTCTCTTACTTGTTCTAAAACTGAGTGTAAGCAGGCCCCAAAAAGACATTCCTTGTTCTTGTATTGTAGGGAAGATTATGTTCAAGACAGGAATCTGCAGTCTTTGTTAAAGCATGAATAACTTTTGGCTGATTTATTCTCTACCTGCATTTCTGGTCGGTCCAGGTCTTTGTTGTGTTTTGGCTTTGGGGTGGGTTTCCTTATGTTGTTTTTTTGTTGTGTTTTGTTTTGTTGCTTTTTTAATAGGACCAGAGGCATAATCAGAGGTTTTCAGTCAGCTCCAGTCAGAAGTTGAGAGGAAGTAGTGTCAAGTGAACTGTCAGTGGCATGGCAATGTTTTATCAAATGCAGGGAACCAAGGACAATGTTGAAATGTTCCTGATAGGCATCTAACTCCTGATTTTGAGAGGAGTGAAAATTACTGTTTCTCTTTTTCTTTCCTTCTGCATCCTCCCTCATTCTTTTTTAATATGAATGAGGTGCCAGTTCCTCAGCAGCATTCAAAGAGATGTTAAAATAAGCTGTGTGTCAAATAGAAAAGATGTTCCAGAGTCAATGGGCTGTGGGCTCACAAATTATTTACTTTAAAATTTGTGTGAAATGAAGGCTTGTTTCTTTTTATTTGGCACTTTTTGTTACCACTACAGAGACACTAGATTATCCTCCCTAAATTCACGTGTACTGACATTCGTGCTACACATACACTCTTTAACTTGCACCCATAATGTAAAATTGTGTTGCTCTTTCCTTGTAAAACCCGTCCAGTTCACTTTTTACTTGCCCTTCTTTTTCTTTCTTTTTTTTTTTTTTTTTCCTTTCTTCATGATCATCTTTGCATCCATGTGACTAAATGGTCAAAGTGTCAAGACTCCAAATTTTGACATAATGGACTGACTTTCAGATACATATTTTCAGCTTAGAAGCACTGGATGCAGATCAATAGCATGCTTGCACTTCCCCATACATTTTTGTATGAAATTCTAAGTCAGTTTCTCCAGTTTTAACTATGACTGATGTCTACTTTTTGACAGTAGTCTGTGCTCAAAAAACATAAAAGGTGTATGGCGAGAGCTATTAGTGGGATCTTTTTCCACAGTGTAGGCTGCATCCAAGTAAAGAACTTTACCCATGAATGGCTTAACAGGTCAAACTAAAGGTCCATGACTTACAGTATCTTGTGTCTATCAGCAGATGCATAAAGAAAAGAAACTGTATGCTTAAAAGGTTACCTTTACCCTCCCAGTTGCTTGGGCCTATTTGATGTCTGGAACTGAAGGGTACATTAGAACCAGTGTTTTAATAGGCACTGATGGACTTTTTGAACCCGTTTATGCTCTTGGAATGTGTACCAGATCCTGTGGCAATGAGTTAGGCAATTTAATTGCTCCTTAGATGAAAAGTACTTTTGCTTTTTCATTTTAAGTGTGTTGTCAGATGCTTAAACGTGATAGCATCCACTGTATTTAATGAGTAATCTATCTTAATTTTCTCTCCCTTTAATGATTTGTATACCTCTGTCAACCTCTCTCCATCCATGAGCATCTCTCTCTTCCCTCTCCATAGTGCAATAAACTCCAGTTTGTATGAAATTCAGTCCATACCTCCACTCACTTCTGTTACTGTATTTATTGCCAGTAGTACTCATTTCTGCACTAGTCTCTTAAATTAATTTAGCCTTTGACTTTTCTGTGATGTGTCACCTCATAAAAATATGGTGTGTGTTTTTTTCTGAAGAATATGTAGAGAAGGTTTCTCAACAGGAAGACTAGGAAAGTGATGGGATATGTTGTTGGGGAAGGTGATAAGCTCTTCATTATGGGGAGGTCAGCATTTTGGAGAATGCCTCTTAAAGACTTGAGTATAATTGATCATGCCTTGGGGCACTGATGGATACACCAGAGGACTTCTTAAAGCTCTTACCAGGCTGATTCTTTTCCCCTGGGATTTGGAGAGCATGTGCTAGTGAGGAAGTGTTAATCTGTTTCAAAAGTGTGTTGAATTTGTCACCATGAAGGCTCCTTCGTCAATTTAGGATACTCGCATAAGCAGCTTAAAGGGAGAATTCCTGCTCTTTCTGCCTAACTGTCTGTTTTCTATCTGATGGCTGCCCTTTGGGACCAACATTTTCAAAATAATCTACTTTTTTCCTCAAAACATTGTTTAGAAGTAAGCAGAGAGTTGGGAAAGGCAGTAGTTAGTACAGCACAACTGTTTGCTGCCATTTCTATTCCAAAGGGCTATTACTATCTACCAAAATAAATAAATATATTATATTTCAGCTCTACTTGGAAGAGAAATTTTAGTGATATGACATGTGTCTGCTGTTAGTTTGAGAATTTTAGCCCCTTTTAAAGCAGCATCTAGGCTGTAATCATTTGTAAGTGCAGGCAGTTCACCATCCCATTTACAGAAAAAGAAGTCTGATGTGCCTGGGCCTGTGTTACGTGCAAGATACTTCTGGAATTTGTAAACAATGCTTCACACGTGAGATAAAGTTTTCATGAAAATGGGAAACTTCTCTTCCATCTATCTGCAGCTGGGTGTGGCTCTCTGGGTTGATGAAGTTGTTGTTGTTTGAGGAGTGCCTTAAGGCTCTTCAGCCTTGCCTCTTGGAACACATGTGAGCTGTGACCATGGAAGTCAAAACACCAAAGAACAGATCAGAGTATGTTCTGGGCCAAGCATGGCCTGAGCTGGTGATCTGAAGCATGGAGTAGTGGCTCCCCACTGAGAAGGGTTGGCTTCTGTCAGTCTCTGCAGGCTTTCCCAGGGAAACTGGGGAGGAGTTCCCTACCTCTCCATGCAATTAAAAATCTGAAGGTTAAGGAAAGGCTAAGATGCACATAGTCAAAATAATGGAGCAGCATGGATTTAATTCATTACATAAATAGATCATAATAAATGAAGGGGGAACCCCTCCCAAATATAGGATAGCTGCACTGAGTCATGTAATCTGTCCTAGGCTTGCCAGGTAATTTGCTTGAGACCCTGGAGGAAAGCTCGTATTTCCTGCCCCTTAGTTGAGTTCTAGGGCCGGACTTGGATTGAACTTTTGTGGATATTATAATGTTAATTAGAGCTGTGATACTATATACTATGTGTGCAAAGAAGAGCACATTTGCATAGGTTTAATTTGTTTTGGCAAGCAGTATTTTTTACCTAGTGTAATTGAGGTTGGGAGAAGATGGAAGGGCAGAAGGAAGAAGAGAAAGGTGTAGTTTATATTGTCAGGAACTTTTTTTTATATTCTGTGGTGCAAATTTACCAGGAGACCTGATATGGTGACATAAGCAAAGCTTATTTAGTGTAGAATTGGCTTCAATCTGTTTGCTCCAGAGATTAACATCCTTCTAAGCTTTCTTGGTGGGTCCAATTTGAGAACCATTCTAAGGCATGAAAATCCAAGTTTAGGCTCAAAAAGAGCATCCAAATTATAGCAAATGTTTGGAATGAGTCCTGTTTTGAATTAATGAGAAAGATATAGATGCAAATTGCAGGTTCTAAGCTTTAAGAGCCTTTAAACATCTCTCCGTCTTCTCTGGACCGTAATGCACTTAGCACATCAGGTACCAGACTTTTCCCATTCTGTTTTCTGTTTTGACTCAAGTCTTTTATAGGACTGCTGTTCTGCCTTTCTTAATCCTATGGCATATTGGGACAATATTCCACTCTGACACTCAGCCATAGCTGTCTTCCTCTTTCTACCGTTTCACAAATGATGATCCACTTGGTATGTGAATTTTGGATACCCAACTTCAGTAAGGATGGAGAGAAATTTTCTCCTTCTGTGCCTGGTCACTTTCCACCTCCCTGCTGGATATGTGGATTTGATGTTAAGCACTTGTAACAGCAGCTAGGAATTTCTCACCTCTAATGATACACATTTGAAAAGTCTTCTGACCATGACTTTTGTGATTTTTACGGTATTGAAACAGGCCAGTTCTAAGTAATTGTACATTTAAGATGATCTTTATTATAGTGTAAATATAAAATACTAATTCTGAGGAAGAATCATAGTATGGTTTGGGTTGGAAGGGACCTCCAAAGGTTATCTAGTCCAACCCCCCTACAATAAGCAGGGACATCTCTAACTAGGCTAGAATAAGTAGGCTCCCAAATTCTGGATCGAGTTGGTATTTGAATAGACATAAATAAGGAACTAAGGAATTAATTTATTCACAGTTCTTTAGTACAATTATATTCTATTACCTTTAAAAAAAGGAAGAAAGAAAAAATACATTCTAAGGGCCTTTTTGTCTTTTTGTTTTCATTAGTGGAGTGACTTAGTATATTTCAAAGTGAATTTTCTTTCATTTAATCCTGTGAAACAAATGTATTTCTCTACAGAACACATACACCAACGCAGATAAGCTCCTGGAAGCTGCAGAACAGCTCGCTCAGACTGGGGAGTGTGACCCAGAGGAAATCTATCAAGCTGCCCATCAGCTGGAAGACCGGATACAGGATTTTGTTCGGCGTGTGGAGCAGCGCAAGATCCTGCTGGACATGTCTGTGTCCTTTCACACTCATGTTAAAGAGGTAAAACTGATGTTAAGTCGCAGTTATAACTTTAAGCTTTAAAACCAGTATTGTCCAATGTTAGATTCATTGTTAGAATCTTGCCACAGGAAGTCATGAAACCCCTGAGTTTTGGTTTTGGGGCTGGGTTAGGGTTGTTGGTTTGTTTATGGATTTTAAAGTTTATTATTTTTTAAAAATTCTACTTTCACAAGCAGCTTCTACCTCTTTGTTGTGCAGGTACACATGCTTGTTTGGCCACAGGAAAGAGGGGAGGGTCAGGTCAGGGAAATGATACAGCTAAAAGCGTTGTGTGAGGAGATACCGTGCACTATTTTCGTTTTTTGTTGTTGAATCCAATCAGCTCTCCAGTGAAATTAGTTGAATTGTCAGACACATGGTTATATTGACACAATTCAGGAGACTGAAATGCATGACAGAAACACAAGCCTACTTAAGGTAACCCTGCTGCCCAAAGAGACTTTATTTTCTTCCTCTGTTTAACACGTTGCATTTTGATCTTATATAGAGATGACTCTTAACAGCCTAAAGAGCTTGTCTGATAATCTCAGTGGTTTGCCCCATGTTTGCAGTTTTTAGTCTCCTTCAAATGTTGAACTGATACACCAGGAAAAAGAAAATTCAGCCAAACACATTTACTTTCAGGCAGATCAGTTTTCTGCTCCATTTCAGAACACAGATCACATGAATTTATAAGCTCATGGGAGAGAGTGGAATAGGCTAGAGCAAGAATAAGGACTTCAGTGAGGGGTGTTGGTTCAAGGTAGTGGCACATTTTGACAACTTTAGATTACTTGTTTTCTGCTTAGAGCTCATATTAAATCTTACTGCTAACACTAGGTGTGGCTTCTGGATCACAGCATGTCAGAATATTTTTTCCTTCCCTTCACCCTGCGTTGAGAAATGGTCTGTTCAGTGAGGAAGTGTATTTAAAGCAGCTTCTTCAGCAAAACCTTGTAGAGAATAAGGGTGGTTTTTTTCTATGTGAAACATCTGCTTTGAGCTTTGAACAAACACACAAGGCAGTTGGCCTTCGAAGGAGGTCAGGATTGAATTAGTTTTTAGCTCTACACATTAATACATAGCTCCCCCATCAGTTTTCATTTAGATGCTTCCTTGCCAGTGTTCTAGAACTCTGCTTGTTTCAAGAAAACATAAATGCTTGTATTAAACTATTCTTAGGGGGCAGCTCTTTTGTTTCACTTTTCTCAAATGCACAAGGCTCTTCCAAACCTGTTATGAAGCACAGCAGCAGTCAGCTGCAGAAGCATTCATTGTTCATTTCTAATATAGATTTTTTTTATTATCTGTTTTTCTTAGCACCAAGAAAAGCAACTGGAATGACATTTAAATGGAATACAGTATTTTGTAGTGATGAAAGGTGGAAACTGTAAAAAGATTTGCAAGGAAAGGGCTTTAAAAAATCCTAAAAAAACAAATGGCAGACTGATCTGTGAATTACTATTGAGTAATTCTGGGAGGCTGGTCCAGATGTGCTGGAATGTTTGTCACTGCTTCCTTAGATAATAATGTTTTATTGGGGAAAAAAAAGATATTCTGTATCTTGATTTATTTCTTTGGGAAAATGGATATTCTAGTGACCCTGTAAGTGCACACAGCTGTTACTATGGCAGCCTCTCTGCAGCCTGGACTTTGGGGAAAAGGTTCTGTGGCTGATGTACACATTGATTTTTTTTCCTTTTGTCATGTGGATGACCTTTATACCCAAAACCCAAGAAAAACTAAAAAGAGTACTTATTTGTATAAGCAAGACTTATCTTTTTCTTTATTTACATTCTATTTAAAAAATACAGATGAGAGAGTGAGGCAGGTGGCTCCTACCTAGTAGACTTAGTCTTTTGGTGAAGGTGCAAAGAGACAGCAATCTCAAAGCTGTCTTGTGCTTTCTCTATTCTGATCTGTTTTCAAGAGCATGTTGGTTGTTATCAAACATGCGTGCTGAGAAGACATCACAAAGCAGATGGAAGATAAAAATGCCCTAAACCTGAAAGTCATCCATGCTTTGTTGGCAGGAGAATTGCGTTTCTCCGGCAGTATGTGGGAAATTGCTGAATAATTTAGTGCATACCTGTAAGCGTGTAACCTTTTTGCTGTATGGTGGAGTGAAGAAATTAGTGTACACACTCAGCTAGTGAAGAGAGGAGTTCAAATAGTAGGATAATACGCTAGTTGTTGAACTGGAAAGAGATGCTTCAGTTGTTAACAAAACAAAAAATAAAATAAAAATACCCAAACAAATCAGAACAAAACACCACCAACACACTTTACATTTCAAGTGTTCAGGGTGAATTTTGTTGTATCTTTCTTGTGTTTTCCTGGTCTAAATAATAGGCATGAAGAAAAAAACCCTGCTCATGTGTGTTTTGGAGGGAGCCACAGAGCTGAGAAAAGCTGGTAATCTGAGTTGTTGGCTATTTTGAGGCTTTGAAATTCTGCTCTGATACCCATCCAATACCCCCTCCCCTCTGTTTTTTTTTTCTAAGTAGAATGTTTTGTTATGTTTTATTCTTTTCCTCAGAAATACTTAAAGTTGAATGAATGCTCCTCATCTGGATGAGAGCATTCCAGTACTACTTCTCTCCTGTACATAACCTTTATACTTGACACAGAATTTGCCTGCAATTTTTCCCAGCTTCCATGGGAAGCACTAGCCCTGCAGTGTCTGCACAGTGCTCTTACTCTATCCATGCTCAGTAAATCTGCCCAGGTTCTGCTTTCAGAAGCAGCGTGCTGGCCAATAGATCATCTTCACACATCCTGGACGTAACAGACTTTTGCTATGGCTGCACACAAAGCAGCTGTGCAGTGTGTGTGTGGCAGCCTGTTACAATGCTGACTGACTGTAACATTTCCAGAAGTTCAGTAGCCAGGTGGCTACAAGCTGGTGGAGCTCTGTGTGGCTTACAAACATCAAAAAACAACATGTAAGTTCCTGGGCTTCTCACAGACTAACCTCAATGGACCACATTTTGCATTAGGGAAAGAAAGGATGTATTCAGGGAAGCCAGAAATATGATGTTATATAATGGTATCGCTGTTACTCATTTTGCTTAATGGTGATCCAAGAAAATCTGTTGCTTGCTATATATAAATTGTGGTTTCGTGCTGTTATGTTATTACTAGTTTTAAGTTTGTACGGTTGTGAATATTGATTTTTAGCTCCCATGCAAACAGTGATAAATTTCAATCCATAAGCCAAATTTTTCAGTAGGCTATGTACTGAAGTTAAGCCATGCAATGACGAGCTTTAAAAGTGCTTGAGATCATAAATACCCCTGTCAAAATCTTTGCATTAGACTTACTGTGTCCTGGCAGGTTCCTAGCCTGAGGATGGATAAAATGCAACTGAACATCTGAAATTGTTGACCCTTGCAAGACAGTGAATCTCTTACGGCTTTTGTGCCTTTTGGCATTTAATAATATGGGGAGGGACAAGGTGAAGAAATAAAAGATTTGTTTCCCAACTAAACAGTTATCATAAAAGGTTGTGTGCAAAACATAGGAGCAAGAGTCATAATAATCTTTGCTGTGAAATCTGTCACCAAGTGGAGATGAACAAGATTTTGGTGTGAACTCTGACTCTTCCATACGTATATGTATAGGCACAGACACTGCCTCCAGAATGGCTCCCTCAGCTTCTGTGAGTGGGAAGACTGAAATCCTGGCCAAGCCAGGTGTTTGTAGTAGTGCCAAAGTAAAGCAACAGATATTTTCCCAGTTGTGGGAATACAGATCAGGCTGAGTGTATGTGGAAGAGAATGATCTCTTAAGAGCCTGTTGGCTTTTTGCATATAATCTTTTGTGTGTATTCTGACAAGTTGATTATAAAATAGCTCCAAGAGCTTCAGATGTATACACAATATGTTTGATAGTGTTACTAGAAGATGTCTCTTTTCTTTTTTATTTTATTTTGGTTTTGCTTACTCAAACTAAACTTTGCACTAGAATAGACTGAGGTTGAAACAAAGAAAAGGGAAGTGGAATTGGCTAAGAATTCAAATACAAAACCTTACTGTTCTTGAACAAAAGAAATGAGATAGCGGTCTGCATGAGCTGTTGAAGGAAGGTAGATTGCTTTGTGGATGGCATGCATGTGAAGGCTGAGGAGGCCTTGCTCTGACCATAATGCTGCCAATTCATGCACATCTAGCTGTGAGGCATGCGTATTTGATTTTAAAAAGTCTTGTTGGTAATGATCTCACTTTGTTTCAGAACTACCTGCCAGAAATATACCCTCCTTTGCATCCAGTATGGAAGGGTGTCCACCCACACAACCTTCCATTCATTTCACCCAAGAGTAGACCCTGAGATGACAGATCTGCTCTTCTGGTTGCCTGTCACTCCTGAATATTTGAGTCTTCTGTGTTGGTGGTCTACAGGTTAAATTTGGATGTCATAATAAGGCTGCTCTCTCCTCTGTGTGCCCTTTCCAGGCAGCAGAGCAGCTTTTTGATGCCCCCAAGTGAAGACTCTCTCCCTTTGGCTTTTGTGCGTCTTTAATTTTTATCGTGTCATTATAGCACAGCTATGCTCCATGTGATGAATCTGGCAGAATATCTGAAGGGAAGTCTCTGGTCAGTACTTTGATAAGCCGGTCATCATGAATCTGAGAGTTGAGAACAGTTTTTAAATTTGAAATAAGAGAAACACATTCAGTGGCAGCACACTGAAGTGTGTTGTGGTTTACTGGTTTGGTAGGACAGGAATCTAGTTATCCAGATTTTCTTTCTTGGGTTTTTCAGTACTTGTAGCTGCTTTGCTTGGAAAAAGGAATAAAATTTAAGTCCAGTCATTATTAAAATAACACTAAGAGCTTTAGAGAAGCAAGGCAGAAATAGGCCCTTAAACTGTCTACAGCTATGGTACAGGCATTTTTTTCTTGTTCAGTTAAGAAATGGGACAGATGCTAGAATTGTAGTTAGTAGTTGATGTAATTTTAGTAGGATATGAGAAACTTGGTTTTGCTTCAAGAATGAATTTATTCCAAGAAATTGATTCCATTATGACTGTAGAATAGATTGGGATATTTGAAGCTTTTAAAGATAATTAGATATAATTTTTAAAAAATATGCGTGTATTTGATATCTGAAATGTCATTGAAAGATTCTGGAAGACAAGTGGGTTTACCATCTCACAGATGCAGGTTTGCGTCCACTGCATGTCCTGAAAGCCAAAGCTTACAGGCAAACATGCACTCGTCAGCCCCTTTCTATGCCCAGATGCTCTTGTCAGGGAATGATACTGTTGCAACATTTGGTCCTGTGCGAATAATAGCTCCTTCAACAACTGTGCCTGTGGTAATACTGCAACACTGTGCTGGAAGCAGGGGCAGAAAGAGGAATTGGCAGTTTTTACATACAGAAACTCTGTGCCTTGCTTTGTCTGAGCCTACTGAAAAGGCTGACCACATATCCAAAAGCCATTATTATAAAAATGAAAAATAAACTGTGAAAGAGTGTGATGGATATTTTACCTTAATAAAATCACTCTGTGCACTTGGGATGGTATTTATTAAAAAATAATTGTTCTCTAATTTTACTCAGCAAAGTCTTATGTAGCCGTAGTCTTTCAGGAGATTGCAGGGGTAGGACTTAAGTGGATAGAGGCCCGTGATGGAAATACTGAAACTTTCAGGATGTTGCAGACAATTAAAATAATGCCATCTTAGTGACTAATGGCATGCTCCCAAGAACTTAGAGAAGAGGTAGCACAGGATGCAGACTCACTTAAGCAGATGTTTCTTAGTCTGTGCTATATTTAGATAAGAAAAAAAAATCTGCTGGGTGAAACATTTGCCTGTCAGGGATTCAGAATTTAATTTCCCTCTCTGATTTTAATTCTGATAAGATGTGAAGAGCAGATGAAAAGAGCAGAAGAGCCTCCTTCTGTGACTGGATTGAGTTATTTATATGATTTTCTCGCTGTATCTTATAACTGTCTTGCCACTGAATGAAGTTCTTACAGAAGTCACAGGACTTGGTAGTTTGTTTAGGGATCTTCATGCTGCTTCTTTTACAGAGAATAGAAAAAAATATGCCTGGAAGTTACTCAAAAGTTCACACTGAGGGAAGGTTGATAGTTTTTTAATGATGAGTGAATTTGTGTTCTTTTTTCCCACTGGATTTTTGTTGCCAAGCTGTCTTTTATGAAATAATGCGTTACTTCAGAAAATCATTGCACTGTAAAATCCGTAGTTCTGCACTGATGAACATGTGTGGGTAAGCTCCAGTCTCTGCTCAACTCCCACTGTAAACTGCTCGCTTTCTTTTGGCTTTGCTGTGCAACCTCATACTGTCTTTATCCGTAGTTTTGTATCTGCAAACAAGGTATTTTATGTAATTTCCAGTATATCCAGTGCTCAGTTTGGTTTTAAAGCTGTATACAAGCCAGGTGGCTATTGCCACCCATTATGAATTATTTTTTTAATTGCATTCATTTCTATCAGCTTTAATAACCTGTCAGCTTTGTTCATTTGTGGTGGCTTTATTTTAACTTTTGTATATAAATATCAGAATTTCTTGAAGGGGAAGCTGCTTGTTAGAAACTTAACTTGGTCGAAAAGTGTAAAAGGCATATTTGGTAATCTGTTAGAGTAACTTTTGCTTTGGAAGTGTCACAGAGCTGTTTAGTCGCTTCAGAAATGGCTTAAATTGTTCCACTTCCAACAGCGTATGAATGACAGCTAGCAAGTGTGCATACTAATTACTCTCCTTCTTTCTGCACATTTGTAAAATATTTTTCCTTTCCAAGCAGGGAGTGGTTCAGGTAATGGACTAGGCAAATGCAATGTATTTTTGAGCCCTCAGGTACTTCAGGAGCAAGATGCCACCTTCACCATCGTGCCGTGTTGGGCAGGCACCGTGCCAGCCGGAACAACACTTTGTGGTGCTGGTGCCCACCTCTTTCTGCTCTAGGCAGGTGGTGTAGTTTTGAACTGCCTGCGCAATGGGAAAGGTCTGCTTGGTCTCCAGCATCTGGAGTGAACTTTAAGGGAAGTATTTGCATTCATAGTACTTCACCAGCCCTATACTTCTAAGTTTCGTTGCTCCTGCCAGGTCCTTTCCACCTACTTGTAGAAATGGCTGAAGTGTATGTGAAGAACAAGAAATGCAGAGATGAGGTGTCCTTTGTACAGATCTGACACAGCCCAGCTGCAAAAGACACATTGGAAAAAAGTTGAAGTGGTTCTTAGACATGTCTTGAGCTGCAGTACAGGTGCTTGTAAAGGAGCCAAGGGACAAACTTGATGTAGTCCAAGAGACTCAAAGTGGTTTTAATCTCAGTTTGTCTGTGACAACCACCTCTGAAAAGTGGGCCTTTTCTAGGCAGTGCAATAAGCACGGAGTGTAGAGGTGTTCCACCAAACATATTAGATTTGAAAGTAATGACAAGGTTTTACTCTCAGATGAATACATTTGCACAGTTGCAAGCTGCACTGTTTGCATTCACACACCAGCCCACTCGGAAGTTCTCTAACATGGTATCCTATTATTACAGTTCACATACAACCTTCATAAGCTGAGAGAGATAAAAACATGTCCTTTGGGCATTGAAACCTGAGTAAAGTTGTCAGGTTGTACTGTCAGGCTTCTTGCTCTTCAGTTTCATTTGTCTCAAACTGAAATTTTCATTTCTAAGTATGCATTTATGGGAAACACCAAACTTGGATGCTGCCTTGTTATGCTGGGATGAATGTTGATGAGTTCTTTTGACCCACTTGGTAAGTTCTATTGATTTGTGCTCCTTTTAATAAGAAAGGCTGCTGTGGCTTGAGGTTGTGGTGGTTTGGGCTGTGGAGTTGCATTCAGATCTGTGACAGGCATTGTCTTTGAAGCATATGAGTGGTCAGAATAACTGTGTGTATGAATAGGCAGTTCTGTTTGGGGATGTGGGAGGTATTAGGTTTGTAGAAGAGTCTGGTTAAATATCATTAATTCCTCCCAATTGTGAAAATTTAGCCTATAGCTTGATTAACTCAAAACCTAGCTCAGGATATATGTAAGTCTCTGAGATACAAAAAACCAGCATTTGGTTTTAAAATAAAGCTTAAAAGGAACCAATTAATCAAGATCTAGACTCCTTCATTGAATTTTCTATTGTAATGTGGCTCCATTGGTAGGAAACCTTTATGATCAGAGTATTATAGAAACAGCAGCATGAAATTGATATTTCTATAGAAAATGTTAAGCAAAGAAAGAAAACATTTGTTTTTCTGTCTTTTGAAATTAAGACACTTTTGCTTACTGTCTGTATTTTAACTATGCTAATGTTTTAATTAGGTTCAGAATTAATAAAGCGTATTGGTATCTCTACAGTGGATAAAGGCAGAGGTTAAAATGTAGTCAAAAGACCTCCATACTTTCAATCAGATTGGAGTTATTCTTTCAAGGGTAAAAACACCAGCTCTGATCCATGTTCTTGGAATCACAGCATTTGGGATGTGATGGTAAAATCAGATGAGATGGAGAGGAAGAACCTGGTGTGAAGGCGTCCTGTGAGAATGGCTGTTTCGCTGAGGCAGGAGGCAGCCACCCTTTGCAGGCAGTCTTTTCATCCATTGCACCGTGGAGGGCTAATGGTTTGATGATTAATTATTTTCACACAGAGCTTAGGATGTAACATCTTGCCCTATAAAATTGTGGAAAAGAACACAGGAGGGTTCCAGTGATACTTAGCTAGGATATACCGTGGGATTTTTGCATAAGCTGTGGTGCACGGGCAGTTCTGGTCAGGGATAGGAGCACTTGTTAAAGGAAACTGTTGAATTAACTAGTGGAATTACTTCTGATGATTTTTAGTGTGAAATGGAAATCAAGAGGGTAAACGTCATAGCTGTAGAGATCATGGTAGAAAAATAACTTCTCATAGCTCTTTTGTCTCTGCATTTTGTTTTCTGAAATGCCCCTTTTCCTTTTTTTGAAGGCCACTGAGAAATGGTGTGTGTGTTGTCTGTGCATGTGTCAGCCCAACAGCGTAAATTTGATGGTGGCTACAATACATCTCCCTTCCTTCCTTCCTTCCTTCCTCCCTCCCTTCTCTCAGGGAGTGTTACCATAGCATTTCCCTCCCAGGGACTTCTGTGCAGATCTGCAGATGGGATTCTTGCTGCGAACTCTGTGCTGCTCGATCGGATACACGCAGTGCTCTAGAAGGAAAATGGAAAAGAAAGGGTGACTTAGCAACACGGATAAAGCTTTCCTGGTATTTCCAAGAAGTGAAAACCTTATTTGAAACAAAGGCTCGTTTTCATTAAATTGAGGATGGGATTTTTCTATGAAGAGAAACAAATCCTGTTTCTCCCCCATCTCAGTCTATGTTCTTGTGTCCAGGGGGATTGATCTGCAATAGTGACTACATGATCCTGAGGCTTACATTTCTTTTTNTTTCTTTTTTTTTTTTTTTTTTTCTTCTTCCTTCCCCCTATCCTTTAGCTGTGGACATGGCTTGAAGAGCTACAGAAGGAACTGCTTGATGATGTCTATGCTGAGTCTGTGGAGGCTGTCCAAGACCTGATCAAACGTTTTGGTCAACAACAACAGACCACTCTGCAGGTTACAGTCAATGTCATAAAAGAAGGTGAAGATCTTATACAGCAACTAAGGTAAAATGGATTTTTATTTAAGTCTCTTCTGGTGTACATCTGATATTCTGGGAGGCTCTTTATCTTTTGATGGTAGAGATGAGGACTAGAACATATGACCTGTAAATAAAACTTGTAAATACTAGGTCTACAATGTTTCATGCGGTACTGATGGTCTCTAACCCTCTGTTTACAGGAAGCTCAGACACTGCCTCCATAAGAAGGAGATTTTGTTTACATATGCTACCTTTCTGATAGAAGCAATAGTATGTCTTTGTAGTCTGACATGCAGGGCTCCCCAGCCTTTGGAGTTCTGAGCAGCAGCGTTTTTATAAAGAGGCGCCTGAAATTGTTTTGCAGGCTGATAAGTAACTTTACTGTAGTAAAGACCATCGGTTTGCAGTTTGTTTCAGTAACAATATAAATAAATTTGGGACCCAGATATGCTGGGACATAACCCCATTGCTGCAGGAACTGCTATGACCATATCTGAATTTTCAGGTTTTATACTAAAGTAAAAGATTAAGTAATTTAAAAAAAATTACTATCTGTTTTTTTTTTTTCATTGCCAGGAAGGTTCAGTAGAGTAAATAGTTACAATATGCCACTTCCTTTTCACAATAAAAGAGTTTGTCTCTCATTTTACATTTTATTCTTTCTATAAACAGAATGTCCTTAAATATTGAAGTAGTCAAAAAAAGAAAGTAATCTAATTTTCTAATGCTTTTTCAAGCACTAAAACATAATTTGGACTTTTATTAACAAAGATGTTCAGACTTTCATGAAATATAGCTTGCACTGACCTCATCTGAAACAGTCTTATGTTTTTTTGTAATGTATAGCATCCAAATTGTAGGGGGGGTTTTTCCATAATATTCCTTTTTCTTTTTTTTTTTTTTTTCCCTCCCTCTTCTCCCTCTCTCTGTTTTGAACAGAGATTCTGCGATTTCTAGTAACAAGACCCCCCATAACAGCTCGATCAACCACATAGAGACGGTCCTGCAGCAGCTGGATGAGGCCCAGTCTCAGATGGAGGAGCTTTTTCAAGAACGCAAGATCAAGCTTGAGCTGTTCCTACAGCTTCGCATATTTGAAAGAGATGCAATAGACGTGAGTGTCTGCTCTTGGACTTGCGCTACCCTTCTCCTCTCATATAGGAATGTTTGTTGAGATTCTTGGGTAGTTGCATTGGCATGTGGTTCAAATGATTGATAAACTTAGTTCTTACCTGAACTAAGGCTTTTGTCTTGTATGTGGAAGAGTCAGGAGAGTGCAGAGCTGAGCTTTCTGGTATTAACTCAAGCTCTGACTGACTTCCAGTGCGTCTTTAAGCACATGTCCTGTTAAGTCATAACATTGCTTCCTCTGGTAAGTTCAGTTTGGATATCACGCTATCTGGATATAACTAGTATGCTTACAGTTAATATGGCTTGCAAGATGGTTCAGTACAAAGCCTCTAAACTTGTTGCTTTGTAGTAACACCCCTCTTCTCTTTCTTTTCCAAATTAGCACTCTTTTTTTCAGTCGTCAACTCCAAGTGGATTCTGTTTTAATCTTAAAGGATGTTGTATGGACTGTCTGTATGTCTGTCTATTTTTTTTACTTAATACTCTTTTTGGCCACTGAAAATAATGCAAAAGCAGTTGTAGTGCTCCACACCTGCAAAACTTTAAGAAGTGTTTAGACTGTCCAAATTTAGGAGGATGGTTACAGCTTGTCAGTTGGAAAGTTTCTGTTTGTGTGCAGGGAAATGTATATAAACAGACATGAAACTCCACATGGCGCTTATGTTAGTAGAATTGCATTTATTTTACAGCTTCAACTAAGTTTGTATGAGTTCTGTAGAACCACTAGCGCCATACAGAGTGACTGAAACTGTGTCGGTGCCTTAGAAACTTCAGGGTTATCCATTGGTAAATGATTCCCTTTGAGTACATAACAACTTATCTCAAGACTCTGGAAATCAGGAGTTATGGTGATAAATTCACCCCTTCACTTTTATGTGGTGTGAAGGTTTAGGGTCTGGGCAGTCTGTTAGACCTGTAGTAGACACTCTCTGTTAACCCCTTT
>VYZX01008510.1:15769-29263 GCA_013401335.1 Brachypteracias leptosomus | reverse complement strand
GAAATTATGGATGTATGGCTGGATAAAGCATAACAACCAAAGAAGACAGGCCAAAAGTAACCTGTTCTTTATGATTTTACAGTCAAGTTCCCCATGAATGCTATTAGTGTCCCTCTTCTTTTTGCCACATAAGTAGGAGTTTCAGGACTATGATTGTTCTCACATTTCATCCCTGTTCTAATTTCTCCAGAGATCATAAAAATGTCTGCAGAATTTAATTTTATATATGGACAGTGATTGCATGCATATGGAAGCTGAGGGATGATAAAAGTCTGAATTGGAATGTTGAGTATCCTCTATAAGCATTAGCACCAAGGAACATCAGATTGTAGAAAAGGGATAAAAAGAGATCATGGGAGATTAGCCCTCCAGGCTGTTAAAACACTGTAAAAGTGAGCTTCAATGTCACTCTGAAATAACCCAGATGCTTACTTCATTTGATTCTAGATACTGGAATCAAAATCAACATCCATAAGGATTTTTCAGAGTATATTGATTTTTTCCCCCTTTGGGCTAGTTCTTTTATATTTTTAAATCTGAAGAGCAAGGCAGGAAAATTCTAAAGAATTGCAAGAAACCAACTAACTCCTAGGAAGGGTCTAGATATAAATAAGATATGCTTTTCCTAATGTCTCTGAAAATGAAGAGAAATAATTAGGGGCCATGCTTCTCTCATGTCAAGAGGAGGTTACTAAACAAAAATCAGATAGAAATCTGTTGCAATAGTAAGGTCTAATGCCAAGATAAGAATCTCCAGATGATGAAGCATAAGTCCAGGTGTAGGACAGTGAATAGTGAATCAGCACAGCACAGAGAAGAAAATCAAAGTGCAGTGGATAAGCTGTAAAATCACTACAGAAGATAAGAACAGGGAAATACTATATATGTGGTAAGTTATACCAACAAAAGCAGCCAATTCAAACAGTGCCAACAAGGATTATTGGAAGTGCCATATCTTTGCAAAAATCGTTTAAGAGCAAAATCCGTAGTCATAGAATAGCCTCAGACACATGGAAACAGAGATGGAGGCACAACAGAAAGATCTAGACAAACTTGATAAAGCTACTAAAAAATTAGGTAACTTCTTTATTTTTTTTTTTTTTTAATAAATTTCTCTGGTCTGATGTTTCTCATGACCTTGTATAACTCCTTCTCAAACTTGTCACTTAGCTGCCTTCTAGTAAGAAAAATCTTTGTAAAAGATTTAGTACTCATAATACATATTTCATTTGCAGTAAAATTCAAGTATTTCTGAAAAGTTTTATCAAAATTCAGCTCAGGTGAATGTTCTTGACCATAAGTTTTTTCCCCTTGAAGAATCACAGAAAGTGCACAGAAAAGAGATTCAACCTTATAAGGCAAGCTAGTAAAAGAGAATACTTCTGGAAATTATTTTGTAGTTTTGGTTCAAACCCAAGTATAATTGCTTCTCAAACTTATTACTTAGCTCCCTTCTAATAAGAACAATCTTTGGGAAAAAAAAATGGGTTTGCAACAAAAAATGCTGACGAATTAAAAATACAAATGAGTTGAAATAATTTCACATCACTGTACTGATAATGATTAGAGATTGTATAAAGTGGTACAGAAAGAACTCCTTTCCTACATGCATGGGATGTGAAGGGAATAGTTTCTCTTATTTTCCATGGTGATCACCTACTCTCATGCTGGTCAGGAGGGAAGGAATTGGTTGCAGAACCCAGAGCTTGAACAGACCAAGACTTTACTGAGAGGAATGGCAGTACAAACAAGCAAACAAAAAGCCAAGGGTGAGATTTCTGGGAAGTTGCTCTACAGGTTTTGTCTTATATTTGTTTCTTTTTGGTTTGTGCATTTTTCACGTGGCTTGGAAGGAAATACTGGCATCTTCCTGCAGCTCTACCTGGGTGATGTCTGTCAGCTTCCAATACAAACTCTGGAAAATAGGTCAGAAGTATGACCTCTGGAATTCCTTTCTTTAATCTTTTCTGTCTCATGGAGTTTCCCCACCTTGATTACTATAGATTCCTATCACCAGAACTGTGGAATCACCAAGATCACTTGATATTTTAATCTGCACCATGACTCTATGATAAGTGATACTGTATAAACCACAGACTAGATAGAAGCACTGAAGTTGTTTCAGGTACTGATACAGTTCACCTTGCCTCAGGGATTTGGTGAATGGCACGTGTTATAGAAAATATGCATCATTTGGAGAAGGCTTTCACGTTTAGCCATTAAAGCCATTACATTTACTCCAAAAGTTATCAAAACCATGACCACGTACTTGTCATCTTTAAAGAGCTTAGGATCCCTCGATAAACAATTTTTAATGAAAAAATCAGGTATGCATCTATATTGACTCTTCACGAATCCAGTACAAAAACAACAGTGAAGAAGGCTACAGTTGGCCCCCTTTCCAGGACAGGGAGTGAAGCTTTGTAGGGTAGAGAAAATTCACAACAGATAAATCTGCACCGTGACAGACATTTTACATAGAACTTGGGTGCTCCCTTCTACTGAGTCTGTGGAGGAAATTCCCCTTTCTCCCAGCCTGTCTCCCCACTTTACCATTTTAGAGAAGAGATTTTCAGGGGTTCTGTGAAATTGGTGGTTTAGGGTGAAAAGGAAATAGTGCTGCCTAGAAAGTGGTGTCACACCCAGACAAGTGCTAGAGGATGTCACACAGGTGCTGCAGCTCTCACATGTGTGCAGTATTCTGCATTTGACTTGGGTATCCTGTAAAGAAACTTTAATATAGATGTGTGATCTGCACAATTGGAGAGCAGGGGGTGAGAGGGTGTCTGATAAAGAACAACATTTAAGACTGATTAGTAATCATCTTCTACAGAGGACTGCCAAAACCAGATCAATTAGACCTGCCTGAAAGATCCCTTTCTGTAAACTTACAGAGATGCGGTTAGATTTGAAACATTGTATAAAGATTTCTTGGAACAATTTCCTCCCCAACAACACTCGAGTAATGCACCTGTTGTAAAAGCACAAGGATTCGGGTGTTCTGGAAGTAATACTGGTGAACAAGATTTCTACATATAAAACAGCTCTAGATATGTAAAGGAACACAAGAGAAGGAGAAGCATTTTAAGATTGAATTTCTGATTTTACAGTATAGATTTTAATTCTTCCTGAAAGGCAGCTGTTTTCAAATGTAAATACAGCATGTTTAGGATCTGTTAGATGATAGAATCATTACACATTCCTACCCATAAACACCCATCTCTTAAGCATTATATTTTACAAGGCTGTCAAAAAAATAAGCTCAAATGAAACCCTATAAAGGTTAACTCAGGCAACCTGAACGTGATGGCAAACACAGTTGCATATGCGTAAGTGTTGGTGTATTTTTCCATAGTTAATGTATTTGCGTGCTGTGAAAACCAGGAGCTATTAGCATTAGAGGCAATTAGACAGAAATAGTTATTCATTGGACAAGACAAGTCAGCCACATAAAGAAAAACAGTCAAAGAAAATTTTACATTTGCAGGTTCTTTAAGTTAATTTCATACCCAATTCTGATTGAAAATCCTGGACCAAATGGGGAGAAAACTATTACTTATTACTATTTTAGCTTCAAAATTTCCCAGAACTTGCAAAACATGGTGTTGAAATTAACCCTCCCTGTACACCACGATGTCACTACTCTCTACTTTAAGTGATGTTTGGAGGTAAACATTCAGCCAAAATGCATCAAAAAAAAAAGAAAAAAATCTGCTGTCATGTGAAGAACACCTCCGTTTCCCAAAAGTAACATTAAATAAATAAATTGATCTGTCCAGTGGGGAAAACTGTCCAAGTAAAGGAATCACAGCTTCTGGGTTTTTACTACAGATTGGGGATGAGGGGAAGGAAATCACATCTGAGGCTGGGAACTCGGGGTTACTGGCTTGGGAGGGTAGGGAGGTGGGGGAGAAAAAAAGGCTCAACACTGGGGAGGGAGAAAGGAAAGAGAATAAGGAGCAAAAGGTACACTTACTGTTTGGTTATCTTCATACAGCTTCAAGTCATATCCACTCAGCTCCACACAGAAAATTATTGCTGTAACCCCCTCGAAACAGTGGATCCATTTTTTGCGTTCAGATCTCTGTCCACCCACATCCACCATTTTGAAAGTCAGCTCTTTGAAGGTGAACTTATTTTCTACAATCCCTGTGGTCATGTCCCGAGAACGCAGAATATCTTCCACTGTAGGGATGTAGTCCAGTGCTGCAATCCTTTCTAGGTCATTTAAGTAGTATGCAGCATTATCCTCTAAGTGGTACTCATTGGAGCGGCAGAAGCACTCCTGCACTCCAGGGTCTGCCCAGAGCCGTTTCATGACTCCCAGAAGCTCAGGTGTGATCTCACCTTTGCTCTCAGCTGGGCCTGTCAGGGCAAAAAGCTGCACAGCATCATATGCTCTGTCAGGATTGTGGAATTCTATCTTAAGGGTGGCTAGAGCCCGAATGATACGCGTGAGGGAGTCAATTGCATTATAGATTATCAGAGGTTTATATTCCTTACAGGCCTCCAAGTTAAAGCCACCACTATGAATGATTTTCATCTGCTTTACAATAGTACTCTTCCCAGAATTGCTGGTACCCAGGAGGAGAAGCTTGATCTCCCTTCGTTGTCGCTGGCTTTCAGAGCGCAGGTGGCGGTCAATCCTGCGGGACCGCCGCGCTGCCTCTTTCTCCTCAGAGCTTTGCCGACATCCCATGGTACAGCAGAGAGTTACAGAAGGGGAAGGTTGGAGATTGTCACACTCTGTTGGCGTCTCTGAAAAAAATCTGTGGTGTCTTTCAGTTCTCGTGCCAGGTACACCTTGAATGGAAAAAAGAAAGTCACTATCCAATACCTGGTGGTCCAAGATGCCTGTACCACCTAGTTCAGTCCCAGCAGGGGAGCAAACACATGGAGATGTGCAACCACAGAAATAGTCCCTTCAGTAGATCTCATGGCACTCCCCTTTCCAGTGCATAAACAGTGGCACATTCCTGTCAACGTAGGGACACTTCCCTCTGCCACAGTTTGGCTAGATCCATCAAATACTCTTTTCTCTTCTGCATAATTATTTTGCTGCCTTCTCTCCCAAGGTAAGGAGCCACACTTTTGCCTTCTCTGCTCTGGCCCTTGTCTTTTAATTGTATTTTCTGGTTGCTGTGGTGATGCTGCCAGATAAAGCTGAAGCTCTTTCCAGTGGTGCTGTACTTGTTTTGTTTCTCTTCCCCCACTTCTTCAGCCGATCCAGTTCAGCTCTGTAAATCTGTGCTTTCCACCTGCCAAACAATGAGAAAAGAAATGAATGAGAGATTCCACTTCCCTGCTGCAAACTACTCACTTTCTCCTCTTCTTCTAGACTTCTAAACCTTTTATTATCCCCAACAGAAAATACAGATGGAAAAATATGTAAAGAAAAGCAGAAATCTAAAACCCTAGCAAAAATGCAGGAACAGCTGAAGCTTGCAGGCCTAAGAAAATGTGGTTTCTGAACAATAGTAAATCAAATCTCCCTTTCAGCCTTCTGAGTTTTGTTATCTAAACCTACATGAAAACAAACAGTGCTGAGCTGTGCCCCAATTTCTCCCTCAGCAAGAGCTTATGGCAGTGCTTTTCCTGCACAGTCCTGTTCTGTCTGGTTTTCCTGGAGTAGAAAGCGAAACAGACTCACAACTACTTTTCCCAGTCTCTATTTATATCAATATCTTGCACTCAGACAGATGTCCTCCTGAGTTTCTTTCATAGTTTCTGTTTGCACTGAACATTTACATAAGTAAATTAGGAGGCAAAAGGAGGTGATTAACTTTGCTTCATGGTTTTGTAAAAGGCAGAGTTACAGATCTTTGCAGAATACAGTAACAGATCTCCATTCTTCTCAGAGAAGAGCCCTGTTAAACATACATCCTGCATCCTGCCTCATCAATAAAGTGATGCTCTGCTACGACAACTTTGTAAGCTTCTTGCCATAGCCAAACTAAGTGCTATTAAGCCTCCTCTCTTCCATTTTAATACAGCAAATTCTGAGATGCAGTAAAAGTGAACAGTGACTACAAGGCAAACATTTCATACAAAAGCCACAAGAAATGCCATCCCAAGCAAGGGCTGACAGCCCTTGAACAGCCACTGAGCAGCGCCTGTTAGAGCAATTATTCTTTCCCAAATTAGGGGTTAAGCCTACCAGTTGGAGCTCTGCAGAAGGCAGCAGCAGGAAGCGGTTACCTCTCACAGAGGGCAAACACATTACTAATAGCTGATTGGTGCTAACTTGCCTCTTTTCTAGGAAGGACTTGCAGCTCCCACCAAGCTCAGAGCACAGTGGACAGCACAGCCACAGATGTCATGGCTTCCTCCCTCTATGCTGGCCCCAGCCCACTTTGGCACCTATCTTGCTGTTTGTTTACTTGTGTCTGGAGGCTCTTCAGTATTTTAACATACTAAACTGCATGCCACTGATACCCTCAGAGGTAGGCTTAAGAAAAATTTTGGAGAAATGAGGAGTTATACTTTCTCAAGTAACTGCCTTTTTCCAGTGGGTCATAGAAGATGAAAAATAAGAGTTGAGGAAGCGGTTTCTCAATGAGTAACTTTCCAGCCACACAGAGAATTCAATTACTGTATTAGATATCAAGCCAAATTTTTCTCTTATGTATAAAAATTAGAGTTGGCTCCACTAATCATGTTCATTCTGACATGTTCAGAAGATTTAAAACTGGTTTTTCTTTAAGTCCTCATCATCGGAGGCTTCATTTTCATGTTATTGATAAGACCACTGGTTGAGTTCTTCGTGACATTTTCTATGCATCTCAGTGATCAAAGATGAAAAGATTTTGCAAGAAGCACATATGGGACTCCCTCTCCTCTCTTTATTAACATTTCATCCTGGAAAAATAGAGGCTTTCTAGAGACAAGAAGCAAGAGTATACATATTCCTTCCAACATGCAGCAATACTTCTGATAAATCTGGAGATTTTTATGCCTATGTAAGATAAGCATGTGTTTTTAGTCTTTATGTTATTGGCTTCAACAATTGCTTATGATAGTTTGGTAGAAAGATACTTCCGAGTAAAAATTATTCTTTTCAGACAGTTTGTACATTCTGTAGAGTATTTCCTATTACATATTTCCACAACGTATTCAGGTGCATCATTCATATCCCCCAGTGTCTTACATATCAGCTATCCTGCTTGCCCTTCGTTAATATGTGTAACATAGAAAAGGATAGAGTAACACCTCCTTATTGTAGGGAAGGCCAGGAGTATGTAAACACTGTGTAAATGGGTTTTACACTACTGAATTTCCCTTTTTTTTGGCTTCTAGTCATTCCTATTGCATATATTGCAATGATATTTGAATATCACTATTTCAAGGAGGAATACAATGAGGTTATTATATTATTGCATTGTAAAGCAAAGTAGTAGATACTATTTCCAAGTAGTTCATTTCGCAGTAAGAAAGTTTGATTTATTTAAATAAGTTTTCCCACATACATGGAAAAGCATCTTCCATGTTCACAGTCACTACTTCTTAAAGTTCAGAAAAAGAATAACTTTACAAACTATCCTGTTACTATATTTTAGTGTCCTGGCTACATGAAGATGAACTTCCCCTCACCACTTACTTTTTCCTGGAACACACTCAGAAAACCGGGCAGTCCAGAACAAATTCTAGTTTCTTAGATCAGGTGTCATATTAAAAATGCAAGTGTTTCATAGCTATGAGTTTCTAACTAGATAAAAGTATTTCCAGTTACTTCAATGGAAAGCCCTATGGCTTCCTTTCACTGGGCACATTTATCTCTCAACTTTGGTTTAAAAAAAGATTTTGTTCTTTGAATGACCAGATTATACTGCATATGTGCATCTAAACTACTATGCCCATCTTCTGACAATTGAATCTGCAAAAAACATTAGTAAAGTATATTTGTTAAATCTGGGATATATATGGGCTATCTTATCATGACTAAAGTGGGTAGTTCTTCCCACAAGATAAAATGAACATGCCCCAAATCCTAAGCTAACAGTGTCTATTCCAGTTATCAAAGAAGTAATGCTAAAAAGTTTATTTTTGGAGTGGGGAGGATACTTGAGTAAAACTCTGCACTGGTTTATTATATAAATCTGCTGAAGCCCATTTAACAGAGCAGGCTGTTTTGTACTAGCATGTTCTTATGTCCATACTTTTACAGCCAATAAAATCAGTCATTATTGTTGGTTTCATATCTAGGCTTGCTCTCTACCTCTACCCATCACTTCTGTCTTGCTCAGACCGATCTGTGTGTTTGCAATCATAAACATCCCTTTTCTCAGCACGTTCCTGAGTAAACCTGGGGTGGGGTGAGGAGGGAAAGGAAGGAAGGAGAATGACACTACAACACCATTCAGTTGTAAAAATTTCCCTAAGAAAAGATCCAAGTATTGTCTCTTGTTGCATTAGCTACTAGCACGTTATCATGGAAGGCAGAGTTACAGAATCTGCCTTGAAAGATGCTCCCCCCAAGATGTTATTGCAGGGAGCTGGCTCCTAGGCTGAGAATGAAGCCACTGGCTGTTGCTGTCACCATCAATATAGAGACACCACACGCAGTATGCTGCCAGCAGTGGGAATTTTGGCTGGCGTGGCAGGCACAAAGCTGTATCTCCCTCAAATACAAGTGGTACCAGTAGTCTAATAATTTAGCTTCACCACCACCAGCCCACACACACAGAGCTTTAGGATCCTAATCTTATTCTGTTCTTTACAGTATTTCCATCCTAGCCAGATGAAACATACCATTTCTCCCCAGTAGCACCTAATTTAAGGAAGTAAAATGAAGTTTAAAAGGTTACGGGAAACTTTCCACAGCATTTTTAGTTATAGTTGCCAGCAACCGTGGTTAATTCAGGACTGATATTCTGTTCAGCATTACAGGACATATACTACCAGAGGAAGAACCCAAAACCTTACCCAAGCTATACTTTCCAAGCCTATTCATAGAATCATGGAATGGTTTAGGTTGGAAGGGACCTTTTGAAGTCATCTAGTTATTGGTTCTGATCACTACTTCTTTCTGGTATCTGAAAGTTTAGAGGTAGTGGACCTACCTGTCTGAGCACTTACTCATGTAAAAGCAAATGCAAGCAAATCCAGCAAGAAGTAGCACAGTACACATCCTACACAGCTGACAAGTGTCAGCTAACCTCATGTAATCAGTTTCTAATGATTATACACATCCACAGAGGATTCCAGTGCTTTAACAAAACCTTATTTTTGCAAGTTTTAACTTTCAATCAATTCTTACACTCTTAACAAAAGAGAAGAAGACATGAGGGAGTATGATATATCAGGAAATACCCAAGATAGTTCAATGAGGAAGAAGTCAAGTGCTCTAAGTAGGCAGCTCTTTTTTTTTTTTTTTTGAGAGAGAGGACCCAGGGCTAATAAGGGATGGGGAAATTAGTTCAGACTTCTGAATCCAGGAAAAGCAGCCAGAAATAGAACACATGCAGTATAAATGCAAGGTTGAAATAGTTTTACAGAAGTTAGTTACTGTTTAATGTATGGTGATTAAAATACATTTATCACAGAATAAAGTTGGTTTAAAACTATGGCCACATACATTACTAATATTCTTTTTAGACAATCATTGAAATCTGAAAGAAGGGGAAGGAAAAAAGTTGACAGAGGAAGAAAAAGACTGGATTAATTTTTTTCTTACACTAACCTCTTAGCTGATAGTACAACATTTTGTTGCAGTTGGGTAACAATATTATTTATGTTGCTGTTTTCCATTGCTTAAAGCCCCAGGAAAGTACTTACATTGAAAATATCTCCATCAGATATCTATCTCTAAACAAATGTATGGGGAAATCTTTCATACAAAAAATGGCTTGGGCACTTCTGAACAAAGCACTTGGAGAAAAATGAAATGTTTTATCCACACCAAAAAAAATTGAAAACTGTTCTTTAAAATCCCTTTCTTTAAAGTCCATTCAAACTTTGAGCCAAGGATGTGAAACTCCCCAGAAGATGAGCTTTGTGGTGTGGATGTGCATTTGCCATTCTAACAAAACAGGAAGTTTAGCCTAAAGACTTTGAAAAATTCCAGTTTTAGCTAGAGTAGAGAAAGAGCCCATTTTCAGAAAGCACTTGTTGGGCAAGGGCAATGGGACTTGTTGGTCTAGAGGCTTAGGAGAAGACAAGAAAAAGAAAGGATTCTACATTAAGGAAAACCAGGAACAACCTGTATCCACTAGAATGCCTCTCTCTCCAGTGCCAGAAGCATGAACCAAAGTTACCAAACCTGCTCATGAACTTTCTGCCTGCAAACATTTATGGAAATTCCTGATATTCTCTTTATCTTTCAACACGTTGGGTAACAAAGTATTATTGGTTGTGTTCACGCTTTTTATTGAATCTGAGCTTCACCTTGAGAGGTGAGCTGTGCAAGTATCAGTATGACTTCTTGTGATAGAATTAAGATTGTTTGGAAAAAAATCATTTGGGAAATTTTAAGATCTTTTAGAAAGATACTGAGGATGAGTATTCAAGTACTTAGAAGTTGTATGTACAGGTTATGGCAAAACTTTTAATTACATATTAGAGCACTGTAATCTCATACAAAACAAAGGATAGGCCTGATCTAATAACCAAACAAGAAACATAGCAGAGGAAGCTGTTGTCTTTTGTGGCTTGTTACAGCAGTTGAAATGCATATTCTGTTAGATGAGTGAAGAAAGACATGTCATGATTTAATTAGCTGAATGTTTAGCTGGACGCTACTGAATTTTACTCCACTGTCATGGTTCTTTGTGATGTTTATTAACTCCCCTAAGACCATCTTGTCAAAGATGATCTCTGCTTGTGATTTTCATTTCTTAGATGCCCAACGTAAGATACCATTTGCGACCAGGAGGTGCACTGAGTTTTCAAGTATAATCAGCCTCAATGGCAGCTGCATTGTATATATTCAAATATTGAAAAAAGTCATCTTTTTTCCACTTAAGAAATAGGGCCTAACCTCTGCACTAGTTCCCCAAAGTAGAGCTAAGAAATGAATTAATGTCTGTGAATAGATAACAAAATGAAATAATAGCAAAGTCAGTCAGAAAACTCCTACTGATAGCACAGTCTGACTAAAGTACATTACATGTCCCGACCAGGACCACACACACAATAACCAATAAAGAATAAGGGAAACTGCAAAGTGAGGAAGGGGTTCTTAGAGTGAATGTCAAATCAAGTAGTAATAAATCAAAACATCAGATACATGTAGGCAGGTACATGTGTATATTAGGGTTATTCAAGGTTATCAAAGAAGGTATAAGGACAATGATAAAAAAAATCCTAAATTTATAAATGCGCAGCCCAGGGCAGGAGATGAGAACAGAGCTGTGGCCATACCATGAGCTCCTTATTGTCTCCAGCACCGACAGTTACCAGCCCAACAGACAACTGCTTCCAGAATACATTCCAGAAAGATAGTTGGTAGGTCCATTAGGTTCTCATTTGCCAATTCTCACCGTGATTTTATAGAAATACTCAGATATGTGGTGCAAAACCTGAGCTCAGCTCTTAGAATTGCCATCTAGGGACACATGGCAGAAGGAATCTTTACAAGGAAATAGTGGAAAACTCCCCCCAAAATTACTTTCTGCTATTACATGTAGTCACAGACCTATTAGTATGTAATTGATATGTAATAGAATAGATTTTTTGCGGTGAGATACACTGCAGTATTGAAATACAAGCTATGCTAGTTAGTGGTATCCACTAGCTGAGTATATCATCCAGTCAAAGATTAACATATAGACTTGATACAATTTCTAGGGAAACCTAAGAACCTACAGTGAAAACAAAGTATTTCTTATAAACTGAGCATTCAACCCCTGCTTTTATAGATTTTGATCTTTAGTTAGTGGCATTGAACTTTGCACCAGCTCAGCTAAGATTCAGACCACAGTAGAATACAAGAAGCTGCTAGTTATTTTTCTTTTAACTAGACACATCCCACTTACTTCCAGAATTTGGAAACACAAATCCTATGAAGTATTAACAACTAAATGTTTGGTAGGTATTTAAATCATGAGCTGTTTTAGCAACATCCACAAACTAGTGAGAAGCAGCATCAGCCTAACCAGGACATAATACTGAGTGATTCTTGAATAGAGCCGAAAATACAATAGTTCTCTTCTGAGTTGTGATGCTGGAAACCCAGAGTAGTGTCAGTGACTGCAGATGGAGTTGCCTGTGCTTCATAGTGATTCAACCAAGACCAGGCTCTGCCACAGCAGTCATTTCAGAGGTGACCTTTACAGTTTCATAAAGAAGGAAATATTACAAGAACATTACAGTGGGTCTAACAGTGGGTGTCCAGAAAATCCTGGCTGCTAGACAAGGACGAGGAGAAACACCACACATAGCATCTGCTCTGGGGACATACAAACATCAGACTTACTTAAAAATTTGTAATAAAGCAACAAACAAAATGCAGGACCCACTCGGTGTTTTGTAGGCACCTCAGGTGATGACAGCAGTCCAGGTTATGTCTTCATCAGAACTGCTCTTCAGCTTTTATCATCAGTGTCACCATAGTTCTTACGTGAGTGATTCATGAGCTGAGACTCTCATACCACAGGGCTGCAGTTTCATGGGTCTTACAGAGCTTAAGAAGATTACTATATTAAAAAGCTGGTAAACGTGAGATTTGGTTATGGATATAGTGGGAAATGTCCTATCACTCATTCAACTTTATTGCACACAATACCTCGTGAAAGCATATGGAAATTTTGGTAGTTATCATAGCAAATAGAGTTAAAGTGAGATTTTAAACAGGATAACAATATAGCCTTTTAAAAGGAAGTTTCTCTTCCTGTGCATGGAAGGCCACATAACAGAGCCAAAAACACGCTTGGTTTAGACTGTTCCAGTGACAGGTACGAGCTAATCAGAGGTCAAAATCAGAATCTCTGTAGTAAGAGCCTGGGTATAGATAACAGTGTCCTGAAGCCAAGAAGTTTAATGGGATATGAAAAAATAGCCAGTGAAGATTCAAAGATTGAAGCATGATGCCAAGCAAGAGACAAGAAGATGCTCCAATAAAGAGTAACCATGAAAACAATAGACAAGTTTCATCTGTGATGATGGATAAGAAAGGATTTTGGAGACTATACAGAAATTAATCACAGTGGTTCTGCTTATGTGTTTTAAGGGGAAGAACCAGAGGAGAGGCAAATATTAAGGAAAAAAATGAGAGAGTAAAGTCACAGAAGCTCGGTGAGATTTCTAGGGTAAAGTGAAAAGGTATATAAACACAGGAACTGAGAAACTTCTGTATTCATGAAAAGAAAAGGGAAGGGGTAGCAATAGAGGAAGGGAAGATGAGCTAGGAAAAGCAGATGGACACATCTTATTATATCACATTGGCAGAAATGAGCAAAAATCTATACAGAGAAGAAAAGAGCCCAGTGGGAAAAAACTGATTTAGAAGCTGTAAAGATGGGTCTGCACATATGGAATGTAATTACACTAAAAAAAAAA
>VYZX01008510.1:0-10856 GCA_013401335.1 Brachypteracias leptosomus | reverse complement strand
CGCCTATGCACATTTGTGTTGTATTTAAGGACCCTTCCAGCATTCAGGGTTTTTTTTCCCCCCTCGATTACAAATTTTTTATTCCCTATAGTCTTGCAAACTCCCCAGCCACACACCACAATTTCTCTATTTTTACTGAAACCTGTGACAGCATTTTTTTTTATAGCTCTTTAGATCTTAAATTCTGTCTGCAAATAACCTGTCTCTCCTATTGTGCAAGTTCTCCTATGCTGAGAGCAGAAAAGTTTTCCTTTTGTATCACACCTCAACTAGAATTGTCTTCTCTTCTTTAAGGTACCTAATTAATTAGCTCACCATTTTGTGACTCTCATTCTTTCCTTCAGTGTGTTTGAAGCAGGCGCTTGAATCAAATATTGACAACTGTTACTACATCCATGATCTACTGCCATGGTTAATAGTAATAACACCAAATTTTGCAGGTTTTTCTGCATGACGCAGTCCTAACAGCTAAGTGAGCATTTCACAAACTAGACAGATGTGTGACAATAACCACACAGCACAGGTTTAGCAGCAGCATTTCAAATGCTTGCTCTTTTGTTCTTTTTACTCTCAGTGACATCTCTTCTTGACTCAAATAGCTGCAGCACTAAAATTATCTTAAAGCTGAAAAGTGCTAATCGGGCCTTTAGTTTATTCATTATTCAGCAACAGATTCTTAGTTATTCATTTCTCATATTACCAGAAAAAATTACTTATGGTAACAGTGTATCCTAGTATTAAGGTGGCACAAAGATGAAATTTCAGCACTGAGAAGAAGCCATAGATTCCTAATTATTCTAACTAGCGTTCTGCATTTCACACATATGACATAGGCAGGATGAAAAGCTGATGACTTACCATTATATTTCTTTTTGCTCACTAAAAGTCTGCTGCTAATACTGTTGTAAAAACAGTTATGAGAAACAGGCACAGATCTGGGAGAAGAAATAAAGTGTATGCTGGAGGTTACCCAGAATGTACCCCTACCTCAGTGGAAAGGTCAGAAACCAATTTCTCAGCAAGGCACATTAGGTTGAAACAGTGCAAAAGCTGTTGCAGCTGGGTGGATTCCATTTCCAGATTCACCCGAAACTCATCGAGCAGATTTACCTTGTGGGGGGCCAATATCCATAACAATAATTTCTCTTGAAAACGTAATTAAAAGACAGTATAAGGACACCTCTGAGACCTCTCAGGTTACTCAGCTAGCAGGGGTGAGGTGGGTGTTCTGCAGGGGTTTTGAGGTGAGGGGAAAACATTCAGCTATCTGCTCTCAGGTACCACAGTTTAGGTATCATACCATTTCTTGCCTGTTAACTATGTGTAGCACTCCAGGATATTTGTGCTTAAAAGAACAGGTTTTGTTATGTTTTGCTTCATTTACAGCATACCTCAAGACTTTTGAATTGAGGTATTGGAGTCAGTATTTTAACTAAGAAAAGGTGATAAGGGTACTGCCTTCTAATGCTCTCTGTGACTTCTAAACAGCTTTTGCATCTTCATTTCTGCAAGGCTGAAAGCTTCCCCACAGGATATACCTTAGTAGTAAGAGCATAACTCACTATCTAGTATCAGCTCAAAACCTTACAGGCATTTCAGAAAACAAGGCATATAAAATTTCTTACCTCCCAACTCCAGGAAAATGCCTGATAAGGTGTTTTCCTACCTCTACCAAAAGCACAAATGAAGGCAATAGCTGAAGAGCTCACAGCTGACTTAGTTTTCAGCCCAACCCACCTTAAAGCAATTGGAATTTTGTTTCAATTTCTTCCAGCTGGCAGCAATCCCATTCAGCTGTAATACCACTGACATGCACACTTACTAATAGTCTCCTCCTCACAAAGTGTATTTTGCACCAAATAACTTCAGGAGGAATAAAGCAAACAGTTCATGTCATCTCTTTGCTCATTGAAGACTCCATGCATTAGGGAAACATCTAATAAAAGTATTAACTGGTTTCATTCTTTTAGAAGCACAGGAATAGCATAGAAATAACAGAGCAAGACAGAGGATTGGCGTCATAAACCCACTGTGTTTCCCTGGCTATTCTGAGACTTTTTTTTTTCCCCCAGCTCTTAAGAATGAGGTACAATTTTGGTTTGTGTTTCAGATTCTCATGTCTGCCATTAAATAGTGTAAACAGGTGCCCTGTACAAAAATAATTTTAACTGTCCCTTCCCATCTTTTGTGTTGATTGCAGGAGGGACCTTATCCATAAGGATGAAATTTCTAAAATCTTTTGTAAAAGTTAAAAGGAAGATCCAAGTCCTAGAATTTTGCACACCTGGATGATTTTCTGAAATCTTTTAATCTTGACCTTCTGCTGTTTCTATTCTGTTATCTCCACTTGCCTCTGACCAATCCTGATATAAGTTGAAGAAATTATTTGTAGTGAAAAGCAGTGTTTTGTTTCTAGGTAACTCTGACAAAAATATATCCTTTTAAATTACATCTTAGAAAATTTGGAATCTGTAACTGATGATTCTGACAAAACAGATGCAGACACCAAGTAAACAATGAGATTGATATGCTCTTAATGTAACTCCATCGAATACAAATCTTCTTCACAACATAGGTAAAGACAGGTAATAAACAATATGTCTAAGAAAAATTCTATTTGCACATCATATCTCATAGCTGAGTAAGACCAGCGCCTCATAGACTGACAGCATTCCATCTGGCCTCCTTTAAAAAAATATGTTTACAAGCACTTTATTACTTTCTTGAATTGGCTTGTTTATATAAGCTTTTGATGAATTCTGTGAAAAATTCTTGATGGATAAATCGTGAAAACAAAGTATCCAAAATCCAAAGTTATAGTTGTAAAGACAAGCTTTGATTAATTACAGGCTACCTATATTTGGAGAAATGCAACACCAAGAATAAGATACTGTATGAAGATATCTAAATACTCTATTTTGTCAAGACAATAATACATTCAAAAGCCTCTCTGCTAATATTTTCATGTTTCACCATAAAGTATATGAAAACATGTTAATTTCTGGGGACTGCACATTCCATATATCATTGACATGTAGAAACCAAATGCAAGCAGAGACAAAGCAAGTTCAAATTTTATATTAGAAATTGCTTCTGGAAATAATTAAGATATTTGCCTAGTGTTATTCTATAATACTTTGCTGCCCATAAGAGGTGGTACACTTTTAATGCCATTTTTATTAGTTATGATCGAAAGACAATGTTATTCAATAATAATTTTACAGCAAGAAGAAGGAAAGTGTCTCAGCTCTTTCACTCCCAAGTTATTTTCAGTGAGGAATAACAAGTCATACCATGAGCAGGAGTTGCTACATTCTTTCAGGATTTTAATCAAATTTAGCCTTTCTTGATTCTGACAACCAAACTGGTCACTTGCCTTCAGTCAGCTCACTTGGGTAATCCTATTCAGAATAATGTAGGGAGGCATCTCTAGCCTAAGAAAAACTTTTTAATTCAGGCTTACAGACTGGCTCTGGAATGGGAACTCTGTTGGTTTTCATGGACAGTGATCTGTGCTTTCCCATTAATGGAGAACAACATGAACTCTTGCCTTTTTTGATTGGCCACTGCCCTGATACAAAGTAATTTTAGTTGGTATTAAATATCTAAATACAGATATTTTCTTGATCAGGGTTTTTTCCCATACTTCAAAGATAGTCCTATAGGTGATAGTGGGTAACTGTTAATTGTTTGTCTATCATATAGGTCCTTTTTGTGGAGCACTATAAAGTTCTATTTGATCAGCCTTTGCCATTTGATTCTTGTGAAAGACTGTTGGAAAAGTGTAGAAGCAATGTAGATTATGGGATCATGAGAAAGTACTTACTGTCTTTGTACTCAATTGAATTTCATTTGGCTGAAATTCTTTCAAAGTAAGATAATATTATTAGTAGAACTACTCAAAGAGGTAAGAAGGAAGATGATTGTCCTGCTCACTGAGAAGTTCTCTCATCATTAGTTAGTTAACTCCACAGTATTTACAGGTACTCCCAGAGTTCCATGTGACTGTGAGCCCAACTTTCCCTTTAAAGGATACTTTTGCTATATTAGGAATCACCCATTTCTTTCAGATCAGTTCTTTCAAAAATTATGTACCTAAATGATTTCCAGATTAGGATATTGCAGTGTTTTCTGCTTGGGGTTCATTGCTTTCCAGTATCAAAATACACAACTGGAAAAGCAACATGAATTAGTCAAAAACACAGAGAAATCAGACACCCCTAGTCTTGATATGAATAGAGAGAAATGGTTTTTTGTGATCCAGCTTTCATTGTAGAGCCAGGTTGGAGCTGCCTAAATCTTAGTATGAATTAGAACAGTTTCCAGGTATGATCCCAAGAGGCCACAATATCAGTGGCTGTTCATGGTTTCCTTGACTGCAAAACTGGGAAAAAGGGTTGAGTTGCTAGGCCAACAGCACAGCAAGGAGAGAGGCTTCTCTTGTCACAGTAATATCCTCTGTAAACATTTCATTTTAGTTTATAACCCGTTTGCACTAGCAGAGAACGGGACTATAACAGAACCAATAATTCAGTTCTTTGTGTAGTAGGTTATTACTTTACTGGTGTTTTAACTTCTATTACATAGACTTGCACTGCTCAGGATTGCAGTGTACAATCAGTCCTCTTGGGGAGCATGGAGAATTGTAATTTGCAGCATTAAAAGTCACAGATTCCTACCTCTTGTTGGTGTTGATACCTGATACTTTCATTTGTTTAGACCGCTATATATTTACCTGACCTGTGAAATCAAAGAATACTGTACTGATATAATAAGATGCACTGATATGCACATCAGCCTAAAATCCTGCCGTATCTAAACCAACAATTGCTAATCCCTTGAATTAATATATTGTTGAAATTGGTCACGATTAATTTGTTTGTGTAACTTTAAAAAGTAACATAAAGTCTTCAGTATTCTATTCCTTTTTGTAAGCACGCTTGCAAAAAGCAAACTTGACACACCTATGTAATCACAGTCATGAGGCAAAGTTCAGATTTGCGTTTGGGAACATTCACAGCAGGAAACATAATCAGAGGACTTATGCACATCTAGTCAGGGAACAGAATCAATATGATAATAGAACAATTGTTCAAATTTGAAGTAGGCTAGCCTTAGAATTTTAAATACCAGCATAAATGTCACTGAATTACAAATTAAGGTAAGTTTATCTGTTCATGGACATAAATGGATTGAGAAGGAGCCTAAGAACATGTCTCTGAAATGACTGATTAAGGTGAGATTCTGCCATTACTGAGCAATACAAAATGAAAGCTCAGTAAGTTCTTGGCGACTGTAAGAATATCTAAATATCTGCCCATTACAAAATGGCTTCTATCACAGCACCCTGACTCTGCCAAATTCAACAGGCCATGCACAGAAAGGCATCTTGAGGGAAAATCCTCCTGCCAAGACTCAGTTGTAACAAGGGTATTTTGTGGGACACATACTGCCACAACTCGGTGGCAGCACAGAGAGAGGCTCCAGTGCAACAGGGTCCATTCTAGTATATTTTAGTTTAGAATGGGTTTGGTTAGCATCACATGCATCAATTTACTGATGGATTTTAGTGATTTAAATAATAGAAAGAACTTTTATTAGTAGTGGTTTGAATCCTCTCCCATAGTATAAACATTAGGTAAGGTCAACAGATGATATCCTGGACTTTCTTTCCTCATAAGACGTCTAAACTGAAAAACCCACTCTAATTCACATATAAATGGGGATTAAGTATCTCAATGAAATCCTATTTTGTTAATGCATCCAAGTATTTGGATTATATGACTTGGGCTGGTAAATATCCAGACAAGAAACTTTTTATTTAAAAAAACAACAAATATAATAACCAGGTTCATACCCCATCTAAACAGCAAGCCGCCCCCCCCCCCTTCCCCTGGGCTAAATATCCAGCTGTGTTTTTGTTACTATGACATGACACTTTCATCTGAATTGATTACAATTCAGTTGAATTGTGTTTTTTCCTTCCACAACATGACTGTGTCAACTGTATTTGTGCATTAGCACTTGATATGTTGTCTAATTGTATTTGCCTTGGTGTGTTTTGTGAAGACAAAGGTAGTTATTCCACATTGTCTTGATAAGGTTTGAAAATATAGAAATCAGGCACACAAAATAAGGGTAAAACCACACTGGGAATGTATTCTGGAATACTGCCTGCAGTAGTAAGAAAACCTGGATAGAAGACTTGGATTACTTGTACTGTTTCAGTGAATTCTTTCCTCCACAGTACAATAGCATTGTTAGGATACAGCTAGAGGAAGAAACCAGCGTGCCAGCCTAGCTACTATCAAAGAAAACAGGGTTGGTAGGTAGGGAGTAGCATCTGTATTAATGCTTACAAATATTTGTGGTGAACCATGAAAATATCTTCCTCATTAACTAGTTAAGATTGGTTAAATATTACAATACAGACAGTAGGAGTGGGATTCGTCTGTCCAGATTTAGCATATGCATGTAGGTGGTTACCTCTGAGCTACACACTCAGAGCTTCTTTTGTGGCAGTGGAAAAGAATAGTCATTTCCAGAGGTCAGGTCATCTCCAATTACAACAGTGGTCAAAAACTATTCTGAGTAATTGCATTGTAGGAATCTCTTTTTCTCTCCATCAGCTGTAAGGGAAGACTTGACTACTACTCCATATGTACAAGTCCATGTTACAGGTATCTAAAAGCAATGAGACTAACTCCTCCCAAAATTCAGAAATTACTATTTATTAAATCTACTGTAAAAATATCAGATTAACAACTTGTAGTTCCTAAGAAATGATTAGTCACTTTCTGGTCACTATCATTCATGAATGTGGGCAAAAGGAGCACTTAGAATTTGAATTCAGTTTTTCAGATTTGCCTCTTTATGGTTTATTGGCCAACATGATTGCTGGTAATTTAACAGGCCATTTCTGTAAGACAGAGTTGTCTGGAAATGTTATCACACTTGTCTTTATGTTATGATGACTTAGCAATCCAGAGGAGAAACAGCCCTCTGGTATAAGGGGCTTAAAGAGTGAACAAGGGCAGAGGAAAATAGGATTTGTTGGGTAAAACTGTGCTCTCGAATGATACATTGGGTGTCCAATAGTAAATAATAAACTGGGATTCTGGGGAGAGCTGAATTTCTGCTGAACCATAGATAATGCTCTGAGCTACAGAAGTAAAAAAACATATGGAAAGCTGTTGCCTTCTGAAATGTTGCCATGTGTTTTGTTAGCTGTGATTTTAAATGTATTTAGTAGTAACAAATGTTTGATGTGTAGGTAACAGAAATGATGGCCCACATCAACAGTCTGTTCTTTCCATTCTACTTCACCAATGCCCGTCACTGTTCGTGAAAAGTAACAGATGAGAGAGGAGTATTTTCTCTGTAGCTTTCATTTCAAGGGTTAAATTCTGTCCTTGATTACACCCCCATAAAGCTAAAAGAACTTAATTTGCTAATATGTATCAACTGCAGAATTAAATAAAACCTGAATTTAGCTCTTCTCTGGACTGTTGTGTATTCCACATACCTTAAATTGCCAGTGGCCTTGGAGAAGAGAATCAGTTGTTTCGGATCAGTCTCGTTTCTTCCTTTTGTGATTATTCTTTTGTCAATATGGTAGTTGAAATTTGGACTTCTTAATCACCACTGTTGGATTCTGTAAAGTTTAATAAAAATGTGAACTTTGAATACAACATACAAAGTATAAGTCAAATTCTTCTCTCGAGCAGACTGAAGGGCATCTGTTGTAACTTGATATGGACTCATTCTAGATACTTTGGGGATCACAAGGAACAAAACTTAGCCTTCTATTTCAACAAAATTAAGGCAATTTTTCTCAACAAGTATAAATAATGCAATTGTATCTAAGCATGCCAGTATTTTGATTTTGAAGGGCTTTGGCTTAAAAGTTCTCTTAGATAAAACAGTTGACTGCTTGTGTTGGTTACTGCTGAAGGTGGGTAACGGCAACCTTAACAGCATTTGTGAAATAACATTAAAATTTTCTCAGTAAGAAGGATTAAAATAATTTATAATTAACAAATTAGAGTTTGTAATGCAAGTAGAAAATTACAGGATATGTCATTGCCACTGTGACCTCCCTGCAATTGGCTATAATACTGTTCAACATTGTCGTTCCTAGAGGGCACGGGAGAACCGATCAGTGACGCTGTGTGTGCTCGTGCTGAGCCTGGGCTCAATCCTGCTGAAATTAGTGACAAAACTTCCAATGACTCCTGTGGAAGCAGGACCAACCCTTTACACAGAAACAGTGGGATTCAGTTCTTATTTTCAGTTACATAAATCTGGAGGATCTCTACTGAAATAAGTGGAATTACTGTGATTTAACCCAAAGGAATTGAGAGTGTTTTTCTTTAATTCATGGTGAGGGAGAGGGAAAAGACATCGTTCTCTTTCATTGCCTCACCACTGCGTATCAACCAAGACACTGGCTGCTGTCAAAGTCTTATCTGCTTAAGCTGGAGAGGAAGAGCTGACTTCACCATTTAAGGATTTAAGCTTTTATTGTCTACTGAATTTTCTGTTATCCTTATCCCTCTACTTATCCCCTTTCCCACTGCTTAGCAGGTAGTTTTGTTAAGAAGGGAAAAATTTCTGTTTTCTGGTTCTGTCTAGGTTTCTTAAAATTTAACGTACCTCATTCCATCCATATGTAATCTGAACTGAGACAACCAGAACACTTTCACTTCGGCCCTTCAGAACTACCTGGCTGGTTATATTTAGCTTGTCATAGTTAAATTCAAAGCTCAGGCCTGTAGCTGCAACACTAAGCTGTGCTGGAGGCTTACCAAATTCAAGGTAATGCCTCCAGAAGAGTCATTCAACTGTTCACCAGTGGTCAATGAAGTGACAAGCACGTAATCCTCTGATGGAGGTGTAGCATTCTCTGTAAGGTCCATTGTCAGAATGAAATCTTCATGACTTTACATGGAATTAATCTGCTTTTCTTTCCTTATAAGCATGTATATGCACACAGAAGTGGGATTCCTCTTTGAAAATGCAAATCAGTGCTTTGGTAATAGGAGATATAATGAGGTTTTTTCTCCTAAATATGCCATATAACTAAGACATTTTCTTTTGATTGCACCTGTCACTGTCTTCTTGAAGACTGGAACTTCATTCCTCTATACACATAGGCCTCTCCTGTAATAATGCCCTCTACCCAAGGGCAAGGATCTGTGCTTTTTGCATGATAGCTTCCAACCAAATTAATTGATGGAAACAGCCAAGTTAATGGCAAAACGCTCCGTGTTCTGCAGAGCTGCATCTCTTCAGCTGGCAAATACATGCCCTGTTGCAGAAAAGCCCCTATTTCTGCCTGGAACAGCTCAGACTTCAGATGTCTATATCCCTAAAGTCAGAAACAATTTCCCCTAAGGAAGTACACAAGACATCTTATTTTTACTCCTTCATGATCCACAAGTAGATGTTCACAGTACCGTGTGACCTGCTGTTGTAAGCTTTGGAGATACAATTTTGACAGCAGCCGAAGGGTGTGACCCACACTGGCGCGAAATAGGGAGCCAAAATAAAAATCAAATTGAGGGTGTAAGACTATCAGTAAAATGGATTTAAAGAAATGCTGAAGGGAAAACTACTGAATTTTTCTCAAATCTTGCACAGGAAAATGCTGTCAAGATAGCTCAACAGCCTCCCGAATAAATACCACAAGAACGCACGTTAAACATCTTGTACAGTGGAACAGCCAAAACCAGATCACATCCGTACTATTATCAGAAATTAAACTGACATGTATTTGTGCATCACTCTCTCAGCTAACATGGAAGGCTTAGGGGTTTTGTGTATCAATCACTCACCCAAAATGCAAATGCAGAGATACCAAAAAACTTGTGGCTCCCAACTGCGGATGGGAGCCGTCCACAGGTGCAGATGGATGTAACAAACCCTCCCCATTCCTTCACATGCATGAGCACACACGCCGAACTGGAGCATCCAAGCTCTGCAGAGCCACACAGCCCCAGAATGAGCGGATGTGACTGTTGCAGGCAGGATTTCTTACAGAAATTGGGCAGCTAGGAGTCTTTTCTGGAGGAACGTTAGCCAGCCCGCATTTCCCTGGGAGGAAGTGCTACATGCCGTGGAGGTTCTTCTCCCAACAGGCGGAATCTAATGGATTATCTTTCTGAATCATTAGAGAATGCAACACAACGGATCTTAGCAAGGCTCAGGTATTGGATATTAATGGGCTACAATCCAGGCTAAACAAGGGGGATGACTTAATTTTGTGAAAAAAGGATCAGGTTGAAGCAGCAGCTGCTGGAAGGCCAGTATCCCTTGAGAAGGTCATTTTCCCTGTATCAGCAGCCTGCCTCCCTTTACTATTTTTACTCTACACACAGCAAAATATTTCTACCTCGCAGTGCCATTCATCTTTTCGTTCATCCAGAAAAGCATAGCTTATTGTTTCCAAACGAGACCTTTTTCTTCTTGCTTTAGAAGTCCCTTTTTATTTGGGGAATACACGGAGGGAAACGTTCATCGCTAAACTGCTGTAGGAGAGAGAGCAATGCAGAATATTCCACTCACCTCCTCAGCACCAGGCAGGCAGCCTCCACCTTCTCAGTCCATCGGTCCAGCCGCTCGCATCCCCTGACGCTGCTCCGCTCTGCTCTGGCCCTTTTCACAGCAGCATCTCTTCTCGCAGCGAGACCCGCTCGGCTGCCGGCACTAGCCCCGCAGCCCAGGCAGGGGGAGGAACCGGCCCCTTCTCATTTTCTCCCCAGAAAACACAGATTTTTCAAACGCCGGGATTTGCTCAATGGGAACACTTGTCCGGCGGCCCCGGCGGGAGACAGGGAGGTGCTCCGCGATCTCGC
>VYZX01008508.1:8047-33594 GCA_013401335.1 Brachypteracias leptosomus | reverse complement strand
GTTCCTGTGTAACCTCATCTAGGTGATCCTGCTCCGGCAAGGGGATTGGACTAGATGATCTTTTGAGGTCCCTTCCAATCCCTGATATTCTGTGATTCTGTGATTACTATCATTTGATTTATTTCACCATCTTAACTTCATTCCTGCAAGACCATTTACATCTTTAGGATGTTCTTCCCCAAATCCCTCCATTTCCCCTTTTCCTGCCCCTCCCTCCCCTCATCACACAAAAAAGCCATCATGGTGCCAAAATACAGGCTCTGGTACGTGGCAGTTTCCACTGTCTGCCAACCTATTCCACACATTTAATTCTGAGGTGAAAATGCTTTCCTAAGATTTCACTTCTATTCAGTCTTCGGAAACAACCCCCAAGCATAATAGTTCTTCTCATGACTTTTTCACATAACTTCACTGTGAGTCACATGCAAAAAAAAATTCACTGCTTGACCACAAATAAAGGCATAGCCTTTCCTAGAAACTTGACTGATAAGAGAATGCAAAACTTCAGCTTAGCTGACTGCATACCGAAAACACTTTGCATGTAGTAACACACAAGTATAATAGGATAAATGGATCTGAAAGATAAGAGGAAAACACTTCAGTTAACTTTTCTGAGATGGTGGTCTCATGATTACTTGAGGACAAACCATCCCTCTCCAAGTAAAAGCCTGAACTCAACCAGATATAATAAAGCTAGAAAAATCATCTGGCTCCTCAGTTTACTAAGTGTTCCCTCCTTTGTTGCTCCTTGTAGGGGAGAACAAGAGAGCAAGACAAAACAAACAAACCAAAGTTTCTGTTGCATTAAGCATACTTTAATCTTCTTAAATTCCAGGAGCCAAATATGGTAAAAGCTCCAACCAGTGAAACCATGAGTAAACAGGCCAATTCCAAAAGCTTGTTAGCTCCTAGTCAGGGACAGTGAGCAGGTGAAATGAGATTTAAGTGTTTTAACCTGAACTTTTGGTTAGATTTAAAATTCTCAGTGGGATGAGTCATCCCACTCTTGTCAAGGCCACTATTCCCCTCTCTTAGAAGGATGAACCACTGGAACTGGTTGCCCAGAGAAGTGGTAGATGCCCCATCCCTGGAAACATTCAAGGTTAGGTTGGATGGAGCAACCTGATCTGGTTAAAGATGTCTCTGCTCACTGCAGGTGGGTTGGACTAGATGACCTTTCACAGCCCTTTCGAAGCCAAACCGTTATAGGATTCTGTGATTCTTGATGCAGCTAGAACATGCCCAGAGAGACCTAACAACTATAGGAACAGTATGAAAATCAGCAAACTGATTAACAGCAGCAAGCCCCATTGTACAAACTCACACAGAAGCACTGGTCCTTCAAAGACTGAAGAATTTTGACTGTTGATGTCCAAGTTTCAGAAGCTGTAAAGTCTGTGGTGCTGTACATACACTTAAGATTTACTGTTCAGCTCTAGCTCTCTACAAATTGCCATCAGCTGCAGAAAAGCTTTATGAGAACAAGTTGACCTGTCACAAGTGACTCACTCATATCCATCCGGAAAAACAACCAACTAATGTTCCAACACTGATGAGATGGAAATGACTAGTCAGCTCTTAAATGACACCTCTGAATAAGCAGCACTCTTCAAAAGCCTCCTGGCAGTAGGTACCTGTAGCCAGCATACAGCTTCAGCAACTGAAGGGGACATTGAGTGGCTCAACCTGAAATATGTAACCGAAGTTTGCTAAAAAAGTCACTGCAGTTTCCTGTAAGAAAAACTGACGTATCAGTGATTTGTGAAGCTTTATGGAGTATGAATTCACAAGGACTTCTCAAGATGAAACACCCCTAAACAGCTTCTACATGCCTGTGTGGAGGGTAAAAACAGCTGGGACCAGTAAACTGAAGTGCTCTCAAATCTGTAGGTCTCTAATGGGGAGGAGTGGAATTACGGACCTACCTAGCTTTTACCTATGCTGAGAGCCAACTCACAACCCTTTAGAAAGCTTGAACAAAAGGGAGTGACACAGTAACATGGACTGGTGTAATCAACTAGTTCTGTCCACTACAAAAATTACCCTCAGGAATGCTAGAAATGCAAAGGATCTATTCAGGATGAACCAAGAATTCAGCACTCACTTCAGAGTGGGTGAGGCTCCTTATATAAAGCTCTGAAATTAGGCAAATACAATTCATGTTTGGTTTGCAGCTTTCAGGCACAGAGTTCTTAAGTATTTGTTACTAAATAAATACAGACACTGAGTTCAAGACACTACCACAAAGCTGTTAAGCTATTTGTTCTCCTGAATTATACATTACCTTCACTTGGTATGCAATTTTTCTGATGCAAGTACTCCACAAAGCCCCAAATTTCAGTGTATCTATATGCCATATGGACAAGTTTCTCCAACCGTCTGCTCCTTATGGAAATTCTATTTGTTTTTGTATTGATTTTATTATGTTTAACAGCATACTAAATCATTCCTGAGGTTGACAAGTTTCTGGGAAATTGATATATGCTGTCTAAAACTGCCTGAGGCAGGAATAAAACCAAAGCAAACGGCTTCTCTTAAACTCTTGATTTGCATTACTACAACCAGACATACAAGTGCCATCTTGTTTGGTATAATTCTTCTCCTTTGTGTTACATTTAAAGCACAGGAAATCCTCAGAAACTCTTCATACGGGTCTGCATATTGGCGGAAGATGACTGCAAAATATCAGACTATTTGAGTGAGGGTGGGACTTAGATTGTCAGCTAAGATCAATGGGCTAGATGCTCTTGTGGAGAGGCGGAACAGCGAGCAGATGCCTTGAAATCCACAGCTTAAGGCAGAAGTAAAATATTTAGTGAGACAAAGGCTCATATTTAATTTTTCCCCTCAGAAACTGCACTTTGAAGCACTGAAGTGAGATCAGGATGAATCAGGGTCTGGTGGTTTGTTTTAAAACTTGGAGGCATCAACATTAAGCACTACAGAATTTGTTTCAAAGACTGGACTGCATCGTGAAGACCATCTCAACTGGGAAAAAGCACCTAGCCAGCAATTTTTTCTTAGTTCAGAAACTAAAGGGGGAGATGAATTAGAGAAAACAGTCTTGATGCTTTGATGTCAGAAATCCAAAAGCCACAAGAGTTCAGAAGAAAACTGACTAAAGAATTTTAAAATCTTCAGACCAAAACTGAAAAGATTATGTGAACATATATTAATCCTTTCTGGTCTCATTAGGCTGTTATAATGGCTGTGTTCTGGCAACAGAAAAAAGTTTGCAAAGCAAAAATATTTTTGTGGGCACTGAATTAATTAGCTTACAAATAATGGAATTATACTTGCAGAGCTGTAGATGTTTAAGATATTAGTCAAACTTCCCATTTTGGTGTGATTAAAAAAAGTGAAAGAGATACAGATGACATTTTCCAATAGTCCTTGTGATGCCACAGAATAAGCTTCTGAATTCCACCAAGGAAAAACCGAATTAGCTTATGAGTATGTAAGTTGATTTGTAGGTCATCCTCTGAGTAAGCAAGAAGCTGCCTGTGAATTAACAGTGAGAAAAACAGATATTAAAAAAATAATTGCACTAATAAACAAAAACAGAAAATAGGCTTCATCTTAGCCATTGAAATAAGCTCCAGAAGATCAAGTTTATCTCCTTCTTAGAGGAGACAAGTAAATTCAGTTCATTTGCTAACTGCTTATATATTGTAGAGATCATATAAAAAGCCCAGCAGAACTTACATAATTGTACTGATGTAGACGGCAGAAAATACTGCAGCACTACCAGTGAACACATCACTTGCAGAAGTAAAAAATAATCTCAGCTTGTTTGCTTTGCATCTATGTTTTCAAAGACAGTAACACGGTATCAGTTTCTAATTTCATACAAACAAAATGTACTTTGCAGAAGTATTACAGGGAAGTTTCAAAAGGCCTGAGAAACATGATTCCATGCTGTGCTAACCTTCACATCTTTGCTAGAGAAATGCAGTGAGGCTAATAAGGTCTGTCTCCTTTTTTCTGTCTGCTAAATGATTCCATAATCTCCAAAACACACCATCTACAGCTGCCTCTTAATTTTGAAATTCAAAGCACAGAGCTGGGAGATTAAATGATGCCAATCTTTTCCCAACTAACGTATAGTCCCTGTGCTAACAGCTACTTGGACATTTATAGTTAGAAACCTTGTCAAAGATGTTCGACACTCGCTATAGGTGTTGTCTGTGCTCACCTGTTAAGGACAGGAGTTTTGCCAACTTGCAGGCAAGCTTGATGACTTCAAATGAAAGACGTCCAAAAATTCTCTGGGAAGGCCACATACATCTGTTACTGCTGAAGGCTCTTCTGCAACTATACCATTGACTGTCCTTTGCAAACTAGGCCAAATAAACTCTTTGAAAAATCACAGAACCAAGAAGTCTCTAGGTAGAAGAAACAAACCTCACATGCTAGGCATTCGTAGCAGGAAACAATGAACATTATTAAAACAGAAGTATAGAAAAGCTTTGCAAGCATCTACAAACAGCAAAAAGTTTTTTTGTGGAGAATCATGCCTTCATGAACATAGTGTGTGAAGACAAGTGTTGAAAAATTGTTCTTCACTCAAAACAGGCAGAAAAACACTTTCTATCAAAGAAGAAGAAAAAAAAATAATTAAAGGAGTCTAAGACAGACTAGAACTATGTTATTAAATCAATAACATCAGGCTATGGGTTATAGTCTGGTATTCAAGTTCAGGAAAGCGCATACCATTCAGAAGGTCAGACGTGCATCCTCAGAAGCTACATCCTTAAGCTGAAGTGTTACTGATGGAGCAACATGTTGGAAAAAGAACAAGGACTGTTAGATCACTTATAGAACCAGTACACTCAGAAAACATGGCCAGAAATGTTTGTATTTTGCAGAAGTAGAGAACAACATAAATGTCTTTTGACATCCTTGAGCAAAGTTCCTTAAACCCAAGGTACATGTGAGCGTGCTAATCAATGATAACTGAATAAGTAATAAGACAAATAAACAGACCTTCTAATAACATTGCTCAAATAAATTAAACCCAAATATTTTCAAGCCATCAATAATATTAGCAAATGCTTTTTTTTCAGTCTACTTCTGAAGTGACATCATCACCAACTAACTTAAGATCACTTTTTTCTACAACTAGGTACCCTCTTTTAGACTGTCAACCAGAAAACAAGCAAACTGAATGGGTGTTTTTTGAAAGGGAACAGTAGATGTGTCTGCTTGTGCAGTACTGAATAAAGATTGAAACAGCAAATCTTGCATAGACAGAACAGATACAAGATCTGTCTGACAGTTCACAGGAATTTCATTTGCTCTGCAGACAGAATAGCAAGGTTGCTTGGAGGTAATCCAACAAACTGTTCCAACAATTAACAAATGATTCAAGAAATGTGGAAAAAACTGTTAAATGATAAACCAAAGAAAAAGCAAGGCTAAAGGTTTCAAAACTTGTTCATTTTCAACACTCATTAAATGCCTGAATCTTTAGACCTTGCTGACATGACTTAATCTTTAAAACAAAGGCTCAATCATAAAAAACTTTCTCATAAAACACGAATAAGATCCAACGTTATCCTTAATCGAGCAATATTGACATTAAGCACTTTAACTTCCACTCTTTCTCCAGGACCTAACCCTAGGCTTCTTCTCTTCTTCACTTTTGAAAGTTTTGCTTCCGTAATGTTTCGCACTGGAATCAAACCTGATTTTCCCACACCAATATCAACAAAAACTCCAAATGGCGTCGCATTTTCAACTTTTCCAGTCAGAACAGTACCAACGCTTAAGTCTTCAAGGCAGACTATGCTTCTCTTGAAGTCGGGTTTATCAAAATCTGTTGTAAGAAATAAGAAACAAAGATAAGACACTGGAAAAGAAGCTTATGTTATTTTCTAAGTGTTGTTTCCAGCTGACTGTTTCTAATTAAGCAGTCATCCCAAGGTAGCTCTGAGGTCCCAAATATTGCTTTATTATCTTTTTTAAACAAAGGCTCATCTGTGATAAACAACTGATTTCTTGTATTTTATGAATCATTTTAAAAGACTATGATTAATGAAGTAATAAGTATAGTGAACTTCATGGTATGAAACCATGTGGATCAGAAGCATGTAGTATATGAAGCTAGTCATTGAAATTTTCTTGGAACTAAGGAGAAAAGGCTTGAGGTAACTGACTTGACCTACATAAATTATACATAAAATTCTATTCCTACACAAATTTGTATACAGGAAAGTGAATACTCAGTCTCATCACATGCTACAGAGAAAAGTCAACAACACACTGTTCTTAGGCTTGTTTTCATCTGCACCACAACATCATCAATCAACTCCTTTCCATGACGTCACATGATTAACTGCTTCTTTGTGCTGACAACTTAAAAATCACACACACATGAATATAAGCGGATATTTCAATATTAAGTTCTCATTCTGCATTTAAAGGCACAGATCTTTTGAACTCTCCTGTTACTTGCTTACCACATTCTGCTCCTGCAGAAAACCCTTCTGAGCCATCTCAACAACTTCCCTTTCAATCTTTTCCTACTGCTGTTTTACTTTTTCCAAGATATAACAGGACTGAGATTTTCCACAGGGATAACCACAAATCCAGGACTGCAATCATTGTCCTATATTTGCCTCTGAGAAATAAAATACAGCCTGAACAAGTTTATGGCTAAAATGCACTGGAAATCAATCACTCTTAACTTCACCAGGCTGTGGACCTGTATTGGGTTTGCATGGTAAGGTTTTTAAGCAGAGGGCTACAGGGGTGGCTTCTGTGAGAAGCTGCTAGAAGTTTCCCCCATGTCCAATAGAGCCAATGCCAGCCAGCTCCAAGATGGACCTGCCACCAGCCAAGACTGAGCTCATCAGTGATGACAGTGGCACCTCTGGGATAACGTAGCTCAGAAGGGCAGAAAAAAAACACTGCACAACAACCACCAGAAGAAAGGAGTAAGAATGCATGAGAGAAAACTCTGCAGACACCAAGCTCAACGAAGGAGGGGGAGGTGCTCCAGGCATCAGAGCAGAGATTCTCCTGCATACCATAGCAAAGATGATAGCAAGGCAGGCTGTCCCCCTGCAATCCATGGAGGTTAACAGTGGAGCAGATATCCACCTGCAGCCCATGGAGGACCCCATGTTGGAACAGGTGGATGCCCAAATGAGGCTGTGACACTGTGGGAACTCTGTGCTGGAGCAGGCTTTGGGCAGGACCTGTGGACCCATGGAGAAAGGAGCCCACACTGGAGCAGGTTTGCTGGCAGGACTTGAGACCCTGCAGGAGACCCAAAGTCTGTTCCTGAAGGACTACACCCCATGGAAATGACCCAACACTGGAGCAGCTGGAAGAACTGTCTCCACTTGGAAGAAACACTGGAGCAGGGGAAGACTGTGAGGAGTCCTCCTAAGGAAGGAGAACTGGCACAAACAACATGTAATGAACTGACCGCAACCTCCATTCCTGATCCCCCTGTGCTGATGGTGGGGAGGAGTTAGAAAAAATCCGGACTAAAATTAAGTCCGGAAGAAAGAAGGAGTAAAGGGAAGGTGTTTTCAAGATTTTGATTTTTTCTTCTCATCCTATTCTGATTTCATTGGTAATAAATTAATTTTCATCAAGTCTGTTCTGCCTGTGGCAGTAACTAGAAAGTCATCTTCCTGTTCTCCTCAACCCACGAGCTTTTTGTTAAACTTTCCTCTGTCCCATGGAGTGAGGAGAGCAATAGAGTGGCTTGGTGAGCATCTGGCATCTAGCCAAGGTCAACCCATCACAGGATCAAAAGACACTTGAATACACAAGCTGGAAAATGCAGCAATAAGCTTTGAACAACATCAAATTTTCTACTGAAGGAACGTACCTAATTGCTCAAGTACAGAAGGGTTAATCCTTTTGTAACATACTGTGCAATGGTACTTCAATGAAAAATGCAACTAAACAGATTCAGGGCAAGGAGGACAGAAGATTCAGAGAAATGATGGCAATATTTTAAAATGTTTGCAAAACTGTCTTTATTTTCTTTCCCCCCATACTAGCAGATTCATTACAGTTACCTGATTAGCTGTTCAACTTTCACATTACAAAAAGAATTTCTTGCAAGAAATGCCTTGTAAGAACCTGGATAGAAGAAGGTTTTTAAAATAATGTGATAAAAATATTCTATTCTTTCCCTTTTCCCAAAGAATTCTTCCCATTTTCCTCTGTACTAAAATAATCCATGAAAAATACACCCCAACATAGAATTCTAATTAAAATTAAAATGATACATAGGAAAGCTACACTCTGTCTGAAGTCACATCTCTACTGTTGGGAGCAACAATGAAATTGAATCTGAAATCAAGATTATTTTTTGAATCAGGATAGAGTACAAACCATTCCATCTGCCTGAGGCCTGTCAGATGTGATGCATTTCCTCACTGACAGTCACTAGCATGAACTAACTAGTCACTTGTTATAAAGACAATGAATTACAGCTATAGAAGGCTACTAGGCTGCCTACTCCAGTCAGAATCTGTCTACAGTAATACTGAATGTTCTGGATCAGCAGAATATTAATATCTCCACTGAAGATCATCTTTTGCTTTTATATCATCATATGTTAATAGTCTATTCAACTGTAATTTAAACGTGAGACCAACAGTAAAAATGGAGACATAGAAAACACATTTTTCAAGACCACTAGTGGGAAATATCTGTAAAATCTGCAAGGAAACTACTAATGAACCCAAAAAAGGGGACAGAAATTTTAAGCCTAAGTTTATTACATTATTACCAGCCTGGATCTTTGCTGCCTACCTTTCTCTTTTGCTGTTGTAAGACAATCCAGCTGGAAGTTTCATTAAACAGCAGCATCTCCAGATGTTTTACTTCATTGCTTACCTCATCTTTCCTCCCTTCCACTTCAAACTGCTCAGCACTACTGTAAAGTTATAACCAAGGTAGGTCATGAGCCATGTGCTCCAATTACACTTGTCTCCAGGAACTAGTGCAATAAAAGAGCAGAACGACACACTACCACAGTACTGCTTCACAGACCTTTATTACGACGGTTTCAGCTCAGTCTCAGAATTTCCCTCCACAGTGGAGGGCCAACACAGGTTTAATCAATGTGGAGTCAACATATTGAAACCATTTCATTTCTTAACAGCCATACAACTCCCCTTCCTATGGTTGAAAATGCCATGATTTAAGACAGGATTCACACTCCTTACCTACTGAACTGTAAAGAAACATCTGACTATGATATAGCCTTTACCTTGCCTGAGAAAAGGAGTTACACATCCATAAACTTCAGAAGAAGAAAACATGCTGTTTTAAAACTGGTATGTAAAACAATCAAACTGAGATTACAGCCCTTAAAACAAAGGTTTACCTGTTCGTATGTCAAAGCCTTCAGGCTGAGTAAGACCATCAATGATCAACTGCAGTGTGTGCACCGTTGTATTCAGCCTTTTGGCTGTGGCTTCCAGCCCTTCCTTCTGAATTACCGCATCAACTTTTTGCTGCATATCTGATTTTCCTATGTCATTTGTGTTTCCTCCAAAGAAAGATAAAAACCTGGGAAGTTCAAACAAAGATACAGAGATATTTGTAACACCCTTTAGTGGGAACTGAACCTTTGCTATATTCAGGGGTTTTAATTTTGTGTTGATGCATGAACAAAACTTCTGATGAAAAACATGAACAGCTTCCAAAGTGCAGATCCTCTCAACTCATCACTGCTCAGAGACATACGTGGAAACTTACAGCCTACCTGTACACATATGACGATTCTCCTGGAATTCTCCTAGAACAGATTATAAAACTAGAAGAAAAATTTCCAAATGTAAATCACTTCTCAGAGTGATGATTTAATCTCATGCTAAAATCAAATCTAATTATGACTGAAAGAAGTCTTTTACCATGAAAGTTCCCTAGGAATAAGTGAGTCAATACTGTCATTTTTATTGACATTCACCAACTAAAATGAATGGCAATTTAGTAAAACAACAATGAACATTTAAAATATTGAATATCAATTATCTTTAACCAGATTTCAGAAAAAATTTACATAAAATACTTCTCATCTCTGAACTTCATGATTAAGAACAATTAGCTTTTTAGAAACTAGAAAATTATCAAGCCAAAGTAGTTAGACAACAAACACTTATCCTTCCTTATTGTCAGATATATTTACACATCGCAGATTGATACAAATTTAGACTGACATCTAAAAATGCTGAAAATACTTTAAAATACATGTTGATCTGTGATATCCTTTTTTTCTTAATAAAAGAAAAAAACGAAACACATTTACTCAGGTTTTCACTTCAGCGATGTTGGCACATATGCTGAGAAGTGCAGAGAATAGATGACAAAAATTCACATGCAGACCCTTTTCATATTCAGTAGTGATACATTCAATGTTTTTTTTATCACTGAATAAGCATCCTTAATTTTACTGAAGGTCTTAAAAAAGAAAAAGAAGTCTTTAATGGATATAAACCAACAAAAACGAGGATGCGCCTCATAGAAGCCAAGCCACTTTGCACTAAATAAAGCAATTTGTTCTTTTCTCACAAGACACTTCAGTTGTCTGTCCTGCTGCCCTGCTCTGCATCTCACCAAGAGTGTCTTTCACCCTGCTTTATCATGTCCTTTATTGTTGGAGGGAGACACATGCTTTTTGCATTCTCTCCGCCACAGCAGACAGGTAGAATTATTGACCTGTCCTCCAGAGTCTGAGTAAACATTCCTTCCAAATTTCTAAGAGATCCCTCCTTCCTGTCCCTATCCTACTCCACAACAGGTGTAAATGATAAGCCACAAAACTGCTGACCAGTAGGTTCATGCCCTGCACTTCGGAGTGGTGGGAGACATTCTAGCTCCATAAGAAAGCAAAGGCCCCCAGTACTCATCCTCCTTTCCCTCCTCAAAAATACATGCTGTGCTTTTATCAAAACCTGAAGTTGGTATTTCTTTTGACAGAAGACAGTGGGTGTTTTGTTTTACTTTTATTTTTTTTTAACCTGAGGAATCCAACTGACATTATTTCAGGTGGCAAGTGATAAAAAGTTATATGCACTGAACTTAAAAAAATACTGAATTTATTTTGGAGAAAATATAAACTGAAGGAACATAATTAAAGCAATATCTTAACTTTCAGTAAAGTACAAAATTTACCTTTGGGCACAAGTGCAAATCCACTCCTAAATGTTCACTAATTTCCCCAAAATGAGAATAGCCATTAAAATAGGACTTTCACTTTATAACTGAATTCAAATACAAGCAAGGTGATTTAAGTGTACTGTTAGCTCAAACAAATATACCTACACTTAGCAGTGATAGATATAATTTTCACATTAATTTTAAGACATAAAAATCTTCCATGTGGCAATGTATGAAGAAAAAAACCCTAATAAATATTCAGTGGATGATACTGTTCTCAGGATTTATTGAATTTTGTTTTGACTGACTGCATTTCAACATTTGACATCACTTTTTGAAGTAGTTTGAGATGGTTTGGAAACTAAGTAAATATCAAAACAGATGCAAAATTGTTCATAATAGACAAGGGAAGAGCAACTGACGTCATTTACCTGGACCTGAGCAAGGCCTTTGACGCTGTCCCACACGACATCTTANGAAGAGAAGGCTCCGAGGGGACCTTATTGTGGCCTTCCAGTATCTTAAGGGGGCCTACAAGAAAGCTGGGGAGGACTTTTTAGGATGTCGGGTAGTTGGTAGGACTAGGGGGAATGGCTCAAAACTAGAGGTGGGTAGATTCATAATAGACATTAGGAAGAAGTTCTTCACCATGAGGGTGGTGAGACACTGGAACAGGCTGCCCAGAGAGGTGGTGGAAGCCTCATCCCTGGAAATTTTTAAGGCCAGGCTGGATGGGGCTCTGTGTAACCTGATCTAGCAAGAGGCCTCCCTGCCCATGGCAGGGGGGTTGGAACTAGATGATCTTTAAGGTCCCTTCCAACCCTGACAATTCTGTGATTAAATACAACTTTTTATTTTCTATAAACTAACAACAAAACACTACTCCTCCTTAATATTTTGTCTGATAAAAGCCTATATATGGAAAGTATCAGACCTTCTATGAAACCACCTTCTGTTGGGTTTCAAAAGAGCACTAAAAGTGGTTGCAATGATAACACTGAAAACGTGCACGGGTCCATGCGAAGCACTCTTCATACGAGTCCTCGGACCTGCTGGCTGCTAACATTGACGGATGGACAATGCCCCATCAGAGCACTAATGACAGGCAGCAGCTGCCCTAGCTTTGACTGACATGCCAGATGTAACGCAACAAACTCAACCAGCCTCATGACTCAACCTTCTAAATAATGTATGCTTTACTGCTTGCCCCTATAAACAAGTTTGCTGACATTCACATAGTTGGCTTTAGTACACTTCAAGTGGAAATTAAGCTCAAGTACCTCCAAGTAACATTTTCTCACCATTAGGATTTCGCAGAAGCACATTCACTTTGTAAATCGATAACAGGGTGGGTTTTGCTGCTAATAAGTGTAACCACTTGGAACAGTCACCAATGTATAAAAAACCCTTCCATTATGTACAAAACTGTCAAATGTGCAGATAACGCAATCAGAACGCATGGTGCTATGTGCAGGCTGCTGGAAAGAAAACCAGCCCAGAACAGCACACACCCCAGGTGCTCGAGCCCTCCATTACTATTCATGAAAGTTATTTCCCCCCCAGCTCCTTCCTCCACCTCCCCAGCCACCCAGAAATCTAAATGAAAGTCTTCATCTGGCATTAAAAAGGGTTCCTCATCTAGGCAAGGGTGATAAATTTGGGCCCTACATTATCAAGTACAGTAGTTTAACTTCTTAACAGAATAAAAGTTTGGCTCCACCTGAAGATGATGCTTAAACATGTGCCCAAGTTTAGTACATGAGAAGCCCCATTGACCTCAGCAGAATGATTAAGGTTCTAAAAATCAGGCATTTGGTTAAGAATATTTCAGAATTATGAGGTATATTACAGACAGAACAGAGCACTGTAACAAGGTTCTGGGTGCATATACACACAAAAGAAAGTTTAACAGAAACAATGCATTTCTATTTTGGAGGTGCTCACCTTTTTAGGCTAGGTTTTGGTAAAACCTATATATTAAAATATTTCCAAATAAAAGCAATTACTTAGTGACTACTGAAGTAGTTTTTAAAAATAATGTTGAATCTAGTTATATGTTTAACAGATAATTCTCACTCAAATGAACATAGCCTGAGGGCACTCAGAAATAAGAAGTACAAATCTCTGACTGAATAGTGGTGCATTATATTGATCATGTCTATTTTTAAATATCATTGCTAAGAACAAAGTTAACTGTTTCCTTATTAAAAACACAACTCAACTTCCTTTGAGAGTTATTTCAGGGTCAGAAAGAAAGGACAGTTAGTAAAAAGACTGAGATATGGCTAAGGGGAGAAAAAGAGGTTTCCCTTAATTTACGTATTTCAATCTATGTAACGTTAATCTATCTCATTACAATCTTTCAAATATCTCACTTATAAAATTTGTAAAATACAGTTCCAGCTGCACGACATAAGAACATGAATGATCTATGCAAAAATTAAAGCACTTCAAGTATTTTTTTGGCTACACATGTGAACTAAATAACATGTTGCAGTAGTTCAAGTGCTGTGTTTACCTACTGGAAAGATAAAACAAAGAAAAGTTAACAGAAATGGAAATGAGAAAGACAAGATGTTTTTTCTGAAGTGAGGTCGTTCTTATGAGATATACTACCCCTGTTTCCCTGAGTGTCTGAGTGAATGGTGAACTTTCTGTTCAAGGTACATCAACTCAGATAAAGGCTGACAGATCCTTAGGAAAGTCAGAACAGAGTGAAATTTATCTGGTTTAGAGACTTTGAGTTTTATGGTTTTGAGATTTAGAGGATACTAAGAACTCTGCAATCACCTTAGTTTTAAAAACAATCTTTGCAACCTTACAGGACCTGTAGAGAATGGTCATGGCTAAATCACTCATGTTTTTATTTAATACATAATTTCATCCCTCTTACCCAGATAAAGAAAGAAAAGTAGCATAAATGTAACAAATAAGCACATCATGTTCACTTAATGCACACATCTGCACAAAATTATAGCACAGCTCTTGCAATGCTTATAAAATAATGCAAATTTCAGTGGAATGTGAAAAACAGAAAAGAGTAAAAACATTACCAAGGGAAGCCTACAGTAAATTTTTAAGAAGTTACTTTAAACGCCTCAAAAAGGTTTGTATAATATGCAGAAGTTCTAAAGCTTTGTAAGGGTTTTAGTCACAGTCATTTCTGTTTTATGTAATCATTTCCAGCAACACGACTTTAAGAGCTGGGAGTACTGGATTCATTACATTAAAGCAACATGATACGCCATTACATCTTGTCACAGTGCACACATGAATTAATGGTAATGCAACATAATCACTCTAAAAACAAAACAACTTTGCATTAGCATGTGCTTTGCTAGGTAAAATGTACATTCCTGACAGTAGCAATCTTAAATTATGCAGACATTTACGTTTGAGTCATGTTTTGAAATGCAAAAGCATTATTTGTATAATGCACATGTTGACTGCTCTTGCTCTCACTAGTGATACAGATCCCCAATTTTCAACCAATGAGGCAGATGATATATCAAACTATATTTGTGCAATACTTTAATTAGTTGCTGGACATAGGAAGTTAAAAGTTTCAAATAAATTTAAAACTACTTACATGGTTTAACTGGATAAGGATATTTAACCAATATATTTTTCCTCAAATGCATAAATTATTACTATTATAGATCATCTGACTGCATGCGGAAGAGCAGAAAGTACTCAATTTATGACTTTTTGAACTTAAAAATCTAAGGAACAATGAGTTTCTAAACGAGAAAAGAGATTCAGACACAGTTATACTGCAGCATAGCCACTCTGCTACCATACCATCAGGTTGTTGGCTGTTTTCATGACTACCAATATATAACTGAAGCGTAACTGGAGACACAAAACAGTGAAACATGATTAGTTACCCACAAAGAATTAGTACTACAGTTAAAGGAGATCATTCAATTAAAAAATTCAGTTTTAAAATATTTTTTTTTAAATGCAACCAGTAGGAAGTTACGTAAGTTTCAAAAATTTCAACAAAACAAAATACCGCCTGATTTATGGGTCTAGTATTTATAGTGTAACTGGAGAATAATTTTTGGTTATTTTTAAGTTCTCCTAATCATTCTTGTTAACTGTATATTCTACATCATAAAAAAGTTTTAAAATGTCTTTATTGGGTGGCAATTAGCAGTTAAAGCCTTTTCTGCTCTTCTAGTATTGACAAGGTAACTTTCGAATATACGTCCTCTAAAAATCCCACTACTAAGTTGATAGACCTGTGAATGAACTGGCCTTCTAAAGTGATGAATACAAACTATTGTTTATTAGGCTTAATGGTCCCAATTCTGCAACTCTTCTCCTTAGAGTTAGCCATTTCCTATTAGAAATAGTCATAAAGATGGATTAACTTACCAAGGTTTTTTAGACTTTCCATCTTCTTAGGCTTTTTAAAAAAAAAAACTTAAGAATTTCACTAAAACGTATTATTTTGCACATTAAATAGGTTGAATACACACATGTGCAAACATTCAAGTACTGTCTTACTGAAGTGGACAAAAGATGTTTCTGATGACTTTGTAACAAATTTAAGGAAAGGCATCCTACCACATTAAAATCTCCTATCCTCTGTAAAATATTCACATATAAACTGTATTATTAAATAATACATGACAATTTGTTTTCATTGCTCAACCACCATACCAAGTAACTTCCTGATTTCTATTCCCCTGTAGCATTGCCTCAGTTGCCCAGTGACAACTAGGGGACCTGGACAGAAGCAAGCCAACTTGGCAGAGAGCTGAAAATGCCATCAAAGGACAACTGAGCAGTTGCACAAAGGGCAGGAGAAGGCCACCTCTTTCTTTCGGCATTCTCTCCCTAATCAACAGGTTTCCTTATTTGTCAGTACATGCCTTCAAATCCAGCAAGTGCAGCTTTCCAGTGTAGCAACTGAGATACTGGAATCAGGTGCTACATCTACCCATGTAGAGTAGCAGGACAGCAGAGGGAGATTTTGAAAAACTATCAACCCTTCTACAACAGAATGTGAAATGTTATCAAATTCTTTGCTGAAATGAGCATCAACTACAGATGTTTTACTGTGGTGAAGAAGCAGCACATAAACGAGTGCTTTTTTGAATCCTCTTGGGATTTCTAAGTCCTTCCAGGGATATCAAGCAGCATTATCAATACACAGTGAAGGGTGACACATCAATCACCACTGCAAGTCACTCTGCTCAGTACATAAAAAACTTCTCTTAAGGCTTAATCAACCTTAGTGAGCAGCACTATCCTCTACCCAGGTTTAGAAACTTGTCTGCTAATTAGCCAAGGAGGATCCTCACCTACACTATGCTAAATCACAACTTTACATCTTTTTATAAATATTGGTAAAATATTTAAGTCAAACTGAAATACAACCTGTCTTCCAGATGCTGCAGTCTGTGAGCAGCAAATACACATTCTGAGTTCCAATCTTCAGCAAAGAGCATTTTTATGAGATTTAAATAAAAATGTTAAGATTCAGTCATACGAAACCAACTGCACCCAGCAGACTGATACAACAAAGAAAAATCACTGCATTTTCTTTCCAGCATTTTGGTTTATAAGCATAACCTGGCTGTAACTCCTTGGGACTTCCTAAACATTTCCTCAGTTTTCCTACTGGTTCTTTTACATGTACCAAGAAATTGGATATGCTCTACATATTGTATTAATTGTACGTAGAAGATTCTGTCACTATAAACTGGTTTTCACATACAGACTTTTCAGAAACAAAATACACCTCTGCTTTATGGAAAGTAGCTGCATACAAAGATTTTTTTTTCTTTTAATTTAACTTCTAGGAAATTCTGATTCATAATATTTAGAGGTGTTCATAAGCTTGATTGCTGCACTTGACAAAGGCAAGCTTTGACAGTGTGGAAACCACGGGGGGGGAGAAAGAAAGAAGTGCTTTGGTCATCTGCACAGTGTGTTAAATCACCAGTAGGATGATTTCCAATTATTTTCCAGAAATTGTACAGATTTTAAGTTAAGATTTTTAAATGCCATAAATCAAACATACCAGCACCATTTGTGCCACTGTAATAAAGATTACATCAGTGGTTTCATTATAAACCCCCTATTTTCCAGAGGTTTCTAATTCAGCCATAAAACATGGCTCCAGCCTAAAGCTTGGCAACTAAAGTCACCACTTGGGAGCAATTCTTTTGACTACTTTTTTTTTTTTTTAACAGATTGGTGTTTCAAGCTACAAAATAGTTCAGAAAAAGAAAATTAGTGGTTTCAAATTTTGGTGAACTTCTATCCCTCAAAAACATCATTTAAAAAAACGATAATTTTGTATGTCATAAATCTGTAATGTGGACTGATGCTTTTGGGTAATTTGGAGAGAAGCAGTGGATAAAAATTACCAGCTTTAGTTTAAAACTAAATGTATTTTCCCACAAAAACTTTTAATCCAATAAAATTTTCACAAAAGACTTTCTCATGGCAAGATGTGGTACACATTGCACGAGGAAGCCTTTATGACTGACTTGTACAACATCTATTAAATTCCTTTTAATTTCTGTGATAAGAGGTATGTAATACTGTACTTTGATGCCTTGAATCAGATCTGCCCATCATTCTACACGACAACAATTCTGCCCTTTGGTAGCACAGATCCACCTGTGAGCTTGATATAGTCCCTGACAAAGTTCCGCATAAGCACAGACAAGAAAGAAATACTTTGAAAGCAGCAAAGGAACAGAAACACTTTAAAACATATTTTTAAACAAAATCCATTAAATTACTTATTCTAGCCCACTTCTAGCTCTTTCTTCTCACGCACATTCACTTACTTATAAGAATTATCAATTAGGTTTTAAACCTAGTTTAGTTCTAACATGTTAGGAAGTCCTTCACATGTTTGTTGATTTCAGTAAAGCACCTCAAATCAACAACAAACGTGATTTGATTTTCAGGCGCTCAGAACAAAGGCTCAGCAAAAGGGAATTTACAAGCCCAGTCCCATCCACTGCCTACAAAAGTCAGCAAAACTTGTCAACAGCCCAGATAAGCTTTGGACTGAATCCTCCATGCAGTCTGAATTCCTAGTAGAATTTTTTTTTTAATTCATATTTAGGCAGCAAATTGGTTTGGAAAACTGTTTGCATAAGTTCCAAAAAGCTTAACAGCTCATACGCTTTTTTTGAAAAGTCATTTTAAATACATATAGCATTAGTTGCTTGAGGGGAGGATATCTGATTTATATTTAACCCTTGTGTCAGTGTCAATTTTTATTACTACACTTCTTGGCTTTTGTCAGTTTGCTGCAGAGCTGTATTTTCTTTTCTTCAAACAGCTACTTGCAATGAAAAAACATTAGGGTATTTGCCTTCTTACCCACACGATTTTGTGACAACAACCTAATGCACATTAATACAGTCTATGCCATAAAAGTGATCCCCTTCATATTTAATGAGCTTTCAAAGAAACAATTTTTTGATTGCAAGAAAAATACTATTGAACAGAGTAGATTCATGAAAACACTTTGAGGCTTCGCCCCCTCCCATCAACAAACTGGGTACAGGTACTAATAAATGCAAGAAATCAGAGAATAGAGAAAAAGCCCAAAGAAAAGAGAAAAAACTGATTCAGTTACTTAGAGTAAGTGTACTAATAAGTACACTTATTAGTTTTGGTGTTCCATTAACAGATATTGTGTTTTTATATTTGTTTACATATGAAATGATATTCTTTTGCATTAAAAAAATCCTGTACAATACAATACCTACTTGGATCTAAATTCAATATATAAATCCTACATATCCTGTATCAAAATTTATACCACCCTTGGATCTAAATCCTTCACCTGAAAATTCAGTCCAGGAAGGCAGTGTTTGATGAGAAACTGAGAACAGACAATGGCACAGCTGGAAACTTACTTTAAAGTAAGTGTACTAGTCAAAGAGAAATTACACAATAGCCAGCACTGGGCCGTAGCCATGTCATACTTTTGCAGTTCTTGAAGTCCAATGAGTTTTAGCACATTTTAAGAATCAGCAAGCTATCCTCTAAGCAGTGTTGTCCTTGCAGTAGGTGGCAGCCTCCTCTGTGAATCATGCATAAGCCTGTGACTCAAACCACTCTTCTGGTTGAGATGTAAAACTTGTGCTTTTTTTTCCCCCAATACTGCTCACTCTGGGCTCCCAACCAAAGTTCAAATCACAATTATATGATTTGTGATACAAACTATAATTGTTTCCAGAATTTCAATAGTATGTCAATATCTGAGCTATCCTATGCAGCAATAATTCCACTCATCACTTCAGATATAAAAGTAATCTGTGCTGCAAAGTTAAAATTCTTTACTTTCTGACCAATCTTTTATTTTATTTTATGTACATGAATTCCTGTAGTATTCCACCATTAACTGGCTACATTTTTCTGCTCTGTGAAGCAATCTTTCCACATCAGCCTTTAAATGAAGTTGGTAACACTGTGAACACTTTTATTGATTTTATTAGTCTACTAGGGCTGGAAAGCTAAATGGACTATTAACCAAATCCTGACTACTTGATATTTAAATTGAATGAAATACAACACTGAAAATCAACATTAATTTCAAATAATGTTTTTTTTCCCCTACATTGACTTACTCTAAAGAGTCTCTAGTAGGGGTAATCAAGCTTCCTCATACAGTAAGGTACCTACCAAATATAAGATTACTAAAGGCAGGACCACGTCTGATTTTCTCCACAACCATGCACAAGGCAGAGAACTAGTAACAAATGCTGATGCAGAAGAAAAAAGGGGAAATGTGGATAAGGAGAAATCTACACGCTGTACAAACAGCATACGTTCTAACAGCAATTGTATGGTGGCCCCAGAATCAGGTACAAAGATGAACCGTGGCAGGAATATGATGGAAACAAAAAGTGTACTGCATGCCTAGCAGAAGAAAAGCATGCAGACCTATGCACAGGAAACTGTATACACAATGATCTCTACTAGAGAGAAAACAGAACACACTGTAGTGAAAATGTCCTAAAAATCCAATGTCCTGTAAGACTTAAGATAAAAACCTCAAGCTTCAGGAATTCAAATTCAGCATATCTCTCTGAGGCTTAAAGATGGTTTTGTTTACAAAACAAAGCACCAGTCTTTCTCCAGAAATATTCTCAACAGATTGTAAGAATACTAAAGCATCAAGCTACTGCTGAAAATCAGGTCCACATTTTAGGAAAAAAAAAAAAAAATCTGTGCAGCACAAATCACTTAGAAAAATAAATCTGTGCTGGTTTATGGTAGGAGATAATGTTTTCTCAAGAGGACAAGCAGAGTCCAATTTCAATCAGGGCTGATGATAGAGAACATCACAGCTTATAGTAGCATTCACCAGCTGCAGTAGGATCTCATAACCAGAGGCACACATGGATTCCTAATTACTTTTTTCTGCCCTACACAAAAAACATTCTCTTCTTTTAGCCAAAAGACACTTAGTAAAACCACCATGGTGTTCATGTATGTGGGAACTTAACATATACATCTTAATTAGATCTTGCAATATCAGAATTTAACTTTAAAGCCTCACAAATGATACATGCTCACGTATGTGTACTTCAGACACACACAAATTCTGGTGGTCAAAATTTACTAAGCAGAAAATTGGTTTGGAATGTGCTGAACATAAGCAACAATGTAAAAGCAGTTCTTAATGATGCAGAGATTAAACTACTGCTGACTGAAAATTTGCATGGCATTTCAATTATATTATTTTTAAGAACAAATGAATTTAGGTTTAAATTATGGCCTTTCACATAATATATGGGTGTAAGGTAGAAGAAAAACCAACAGTTTATAGATATTTTTAGATCAAATTACGTGTCTTCACACTTTATGAACCAAAAGTTCGAACTCAAAGTGATGTGTGGCATAGAGTTGACAATTAGAAGAAAACTGAGAAAAGTGGCCTAAATACGGCACAAAGTATGATATATGAAGAAGGCAGGGTCATGGGAGGAAAGGCTGTCAAAGTTTTGAAAAGTCTCTGATTTCCCCTCTAAAAAACAATGTGAAAACAAAAACCCCCAATAAAACTAAAAGCTTGCATACACATAAGAGGAAAAACATACCAACTGAAAGTCTTCACTTGTAAAGAACTTAGGATGCATACATTTTTCTTGAAGAAATGGGAGAAAGCATCAAATTAATATAAGTATTCCTGGCTCAAAAGACTGAGCAGGCTGTTGTCAGAAAAATTAGTACTTTCATTTAAAAAAATTGACAGTGTCAATGGTTCAAGAGCTTTCTCACTGCTTACCTCATTGCAATGTTGTAAGACTCTGGATGAACGCAAGTTTGGTCTAAAGGATTGGGCTGTCGTGAGGCACATGGTGTCGGTTTGCTCTTCTTTTTACTCTGTGCACCTGCTTTAGTTAAAAGTGCATGACTTCCAAGTTCAGTTTTCTTACTACTGTTAGAAATAAAAAATAGACATGTTACTCTTAAGGAACAAGATCCTAGCCCAGTGCCCACACATGAAAAACCCAGGCTTTTATATGTTTATTCTTAAAAAGAAGTACAAACCCCTAAAAATTAATTGTGGGAAAAGTTAAAACAATTCTAGCATAAAAATATAAGATATCTATGTATGCATAAATTTAAAATACAAAAAAACATTGGGAAGGGATTCTGTGCTTCACCAAAATTTCTTCATTAAGAAAAGAATACAAAGAAAACACTGTACAACCTATTGTATCATTTACCATCTGGGTAGCATCTTCTGTCTGTAACGTGGGGACAATTGCATTTGATAAAGATCTTGTGAAGATACTTTCATATTTAACTGTCGATTAATAGTCTGCATAATTTTAAAAATTCATAAACAAAACTTGCTATTCATACTATCTTTAGGTAAGCAAATTGCCTAGGTACAGAAAAAGGAAAGTATGTGAATGCTTAAATATCAGAACTCCTTAAATGACATTTATTGACTTGCTATAGTTATATTTCTGAAAAATTCTCCTCAAAGATGGGCAAGATTGGTAAAAATGAAAAATTTCAAATCAAAAGAACTCAGATCAAGATTTGCTTGGGACAGAAAAAAGCTAAAGGTCAAATCTACCGCTATTTCACAATTTATAAATCAGTTCTGTGAAAGTATATTAATACAGCTTTCCTTAAAATTTAGCTAATACATTACTGACCCCTAATCAGTTAGCTTCAGTTAGCATTTGGATTGGGCACTTTTCGGGGTGGGGAGGGGGTGAAGTTTTGTCTTGAATTGGCTGGATAATGAAAATGCTCCGAAGTCTCAGAGAGATCCATGAACAGGTTGCCCACATTGGTAGGAGGACTTCATAGAAGACAGGAGAGAAAGAGCTATCTTCATGTGTGTAGCATACTTACAACTGGCTTACTTCTTCCCTTAAAGTTTCCCTTACATAAAAAATACATTAAAGGCATCAAATGACTCCTACTGGCAAAGGCTCCTGTCTTGCTTCCTTGTTTTGTTTTTGTTTTCTAAATCACAAGCGGTTTCAGATTTTGCACAACAGAAGAGGACACATCGAAGGACCCTGAACTAGCACTTGCACTTTGGGCTCTACCTATGTTTCAACTGTTGGCAGAGATGCAGACAACTTCCTCTTTCCAAAACAATTTAAAAAATAACTACATGGTAACTTCCAAGTACAAAGCACAAAACCTAATTCACACAGCACTCTATAACCATCAATATGAATAGAGAGGATAAAAATGAAACCTTCTCAAAGTCCATTTAGAAAAATGTTTGGTATTGCCACCTGGGCCCACAAGAAATGTTGTGGAGGCGATGGTATTAGAGCTTTATTTTGACCTCAAATGCCAAAGTTAGAGCAGATTTCTCAGGTTATATAGTGTTTTCAAGTTTCATGGAATCTGAGTAACATCAGAAGCATGCTTCAGCAAGGAAAAAAACAACCAACAATATTCTAAAACATTTCACCAGTGAACTTTCAGGAAAAAAATGGCGCCAGCCTTTTCTTCCTCTGTTGTATTGCAGCATTCACTGGAACAGATCTGCACAACATAAGACCTATCGATCATCTACAGCCTTGAAAGCAATTTCTTTGGTCTTCTGGTGCTTACTGTGCACACCATTTGGCCTGCAGCATGTGCCTCCCTGCCAGATGGGCAACCAATCTGTATACCTTCCACCCGGGCAGTATGCCAGTCCTAATGTGCCTACCTCCTGCCTGGAAGTTACCTGTGTGCTGTTTGGACAGCAGCAACTGGGAATACAGTATTGCTTCTGAACATTGAGTTGGCTAAAAAATAGCATGTTCTTCCCAGGAAAATATTTTTTGAGAATAGTCAGTGGCAAAAGGGTGGGGACGGTGCTACCACTGTGCCCTTTATGTGTTCTTTGTCTTGGAAGGAGAAAAGGGAAAGGCAAGAGAAGAGACATTGCCCTAGAAAGGGCACTTTCAGTTGTGGAGAGGAAGGATTTCAGGCCAAGAGGAGCACAACAAATGGTTTCAAGAGGGAAAGGCTTGGTATAGAAACAGGGAATGAGATGGCAGGGAAAAGGATGACCCACTGTCAAGAAACCGGACTTGGGAGAGGGCATCATATACTTGAGGCAGAAGGCAGTCACATCACTCTAGCTAGGCACAGGAGTATGGGTTTGACCCAGGCAGCTATTCAACTTTCTCCCTCCAGATAATGGAACTGAATTGCTCTGAAAATCCACTCTAGTTCATTACCATTACATTCTGCAGAGTAATCTTCATTACCATTACATTCTGCAGAGTAATCTTCACCACATTAAAATGAATTTACAAAGCTCTAAATCACACCTGAAACACAGGACTGAGATTTTAATATCTCTGACCGCAATGCTACCACGTGCCAAATTTCTTCTACCAATTCGGTGGCAGAATTTGTAATTAAACTTACATACTTGTCAAAATTCTGACTTAAGAGCATTAGGCTAACAAGTCATGATTACGCATGAGAGCATTATGCAGAGAAAGAACTATCTTAAATCATTGACTTGAAGTTTCTTTCTTAAGATGTTGTTTTTCAGAGCACAAAGGCCTAGGATTCTCCAAGTCTCAAGCCTGAATACAAAACAGAAAAGGGGGGGGAATAAATCTTCTTATACTATTTCAGATAATTTAGTCAAGGTAGCTAACATGTCTATTACCTGCAAAAGGTCTTTATATATTCTTGATTGAATCTGATGAAGCCAGCACACTGTTGGAAGGTTTTGGGACCCAGACCTTTAACTTCCTTGAGCTGTTCTCGGTTTATAAATGGTCCATTCTTCTCTCGCCATTCAATTATGTTTTTAGCCCTGTTAGCATTCAGCCCTGCAATGTGTCTGAGAAAAGTTTAGAGAATGCATTTATTACCATTGAACAGTCATTAATACAAGTACTATCCATTACAAGGATACACATTATCATCATAAACCTAGCTTACAAAACTTAACAGCCAAGAAATTTGCAAAGAGGCTCCCATACTGAAGGCATCATCTGAAAAAGGATCCCTTCTCTTAGTTCTACGGAAGGAATCCACTTCAGTCAACAAAACTTTGTATGGCAATATGGTTCTGCACATACCTAACTGGTAAACCAGGGACTTGTAATTTATGATCTGTTGGCTATTTCTGTAATGCCAATTCAATTTGTCATGTCTTATAGCTTGCCCCCAGTTGCCCTCTTCAGGAAACAACATGGGAGGAGGATTTGGGACAGAAATTGTTCCTCTGAGAATAGTCCCCTCTCTGCTATTCTCTTCCAATGGTACTGCAACACCTTGCCCCAACGTGACGGGCTGATGTCTGCTGTCCAGAAGGAGAGTGACTGGGAGCAGCTTGCCTTCCTTGCACAATTCAACAGATCCACACACTCTTGAGATAAAAGAGCAGCTGGGAACAGGCTGCATGAATTGTTACGAGGGCAACTCAGATAGAATTATAGAATGTTTTAGGCTGGAAGGGACCTCCAGAGGTCATCTGGTCCAACCTCCCTACACAAGTAGGGAAATCTCTACACAGGTCAGGTTGCTCAGAGCCCCATCAAGCCTGACCTTGAATGACTCCAGGGATGGGGCCTCCACCACCTCCCTGGGCAGCCCATTCCACTGATCTGTCACCCTCATGTTAAAGAACTTTTTTCTAATATCCTGTCTAAATCTATCCTTTCCTAGCTTAAAACCATTACTCCTTGTCCTATCGTTAAAAACCCCTTTTGAATAGACCTACTCCTGCCTTTACGTAGGCCCCCTTCAGATACTGGTAGGCCACTATAAGGTCCCCCTGGAGCCTTCTCTTCTCCAGGCTGAACAGCCCCAACTCTCTCAGCTTGTCTTCATATAAGAGATGCTCCATTCCCCTGATCATTTTGGTGGCCCTCCTCTGGACACGCTCCAATATGTCCACATCCTTCTTGTGCTGGGGGCTCCAGAACTGG
>VYZX01008507.1:5000-14708 GCA_013401335.1 Brachypteracias leptosomus | reverse complement strand
AGCAAGGCTGCGCTCACACAAAGCAGAAGCAAGCAAAGCTGTTACTCTCTACTTCCCATCCGCAGGCGGTGTCGGGCCTGTCCCGGGAAGCAGGGCTCCAGAATGCGGAGCGGTTGCTCAGAGGACAAACGTCTTCCCAACAAATGTCCCCCGTCCTCCTTCCTTTAGAGTTGAGCTGACATCATATGGTATGGAATATCCTATTGGTCAGCTTGGGTTGGCTGTCCGGGTTGTATCCCCTCCCAGATCTTGCCCCCCTGTACCTTTGGTGCCGTGTGAGCACTGATAGTCATAACAAGGGTGTGTGTTATCAACAGCCTCTGGCTTCCAGTACTGCAGCATGAGGGCTGTATGGGGAAAATCGGCTCAGACAGACCCACTACACACAAGAAAATACAGATTGATCTCTCTATTCTTACAACCTTCCACTTTCTGGAAATCTGCAATCTAGAAATTTTTCTGAGCTGAAAATTGCATCTAGAGTGGTCTTTTTTTTTTTTAAGTAGACCTTGATAGAGCTTCCTTGTGGATTGATCTTGGTCAGCTGCAAGGCACCACTGAGCTACTCTCTCACTATGCCTTCTCAACAGGATGGGGGAAGTGGAGAAAATAACATTGAAAAAGTTTAGATTGAGAAAGACAAGGATATCACTTACCAGTTGCTGTCATGGACAAAGCACACTCCACTTGGGGAAAAATATTTTAATTTTTTACTAGTTAAAATAGAGTTCAACAGTGAGAAACAAAGACAAAATCTAAATCATTTTCCACTCCATTCTTTCCAGTTTCAACTTCACTCCTTTATTCCTGACTCCTCTACTTCTGGCCCAAGCAATACAAAGAGGGTTGTGGTCAGTTCATAAGAGTTCCTCTCTGCCACTCCTTCCTCTTACACTGATTCTGCTCTGCCATGTGGTCTTTCATGGGCTGCAGGGAAATATCCTCTCCACCCATGCCTTTCCCATAGGCTGCATAGGAATCTTTATTCCAGTGACTGCAGCACCTCCTCCACCTCTTTCTTCAGTGGCCTTGTTTGTAGGGTTGTTTCTCACACATTTTTCCCTGTCAGTCCTCTTCTATTAATGTAATTGTTTCAGTGTGCACTACAATTTATGTTTTGTTTAAAAAAATACTTTCTTTTATTTTAAATTCACAGATTACTCATTTTATTTGGCTCCTCTAAGGCTGTAGGTATGTGAAATGGTGACTAACCATTTCTTAGAATCATAGAATCATTTAGGTTGGAAAAGAACTCTAGGATCATCAAGTCCAACCCTAGTTCATAACTCCCTGACGTCTAGACCATGTCTCGAAGTACCACATCTACTCATTTTTAGAACACCTCCAGGGATGGTGACTCCACCACCTCCCTGGGCAGCCTGTTCCAGTGCCTAACCACTCTTTCAGTAAAAAACTTCTTCCTAATACCCAATCTAAACCTCCCCTGGCACAACTTGAGTCCATTATCTCTTGTCCTNCGTCAGCAAGGCAAGCAGGGAGAGAGCAAGATGGAAAAGAAGAAGAACCCGTGGGTTATGATAAGAAGCAGTTTTAATAAACAGCAGAGAAAGCAAGGTCGCGTGCGCGCGAAGCAAAAGCAACAAAGCCGTTACTCTCTACTTCCCATCCGCAGGCGGTGTCGGGCCTGTCCCGGGAAGCAGGGCTCCAGAACGCGTACCGGTTGCTCGGAGGACAAATGTCTTCCCACGAATCCCCCCCGTCCTCCTCCCTTTATAGTTGAGCTGACGTCATATGGTATGGAGTATCCTATTGGTCAGCTTGGGTTGGCTGTCTGGGTTGTATCCCCTCCCAGATCTTGCCTCCCCCCCCCGTACCTTTGGTGCCATGTGAGCACTGATAGTCATAACAAAGGTGTGTGTTATCAACACTCTCTGGGTCCTAGGGCTGCATGAGGAAAATCAGCTCAGACAGACCCACTACACCACCTCTTTCCTAGATTGAAGAGCATCTTTGATTACTCTTTATATAGAAACCATGCCATACCCCTGATCACCCTTCTTGTTCTTCCTGGTTTTTATAGTTCTGTTTCATCTCTTTGGAGATGGGGATATTATGTCTGAAACTGTGTTGGCACCAAGGTTTATACACATTTGTCTTAACTGCTATTCTTTTCCTAATAGTTGTTAGCAATCTGGGTTTACTTTTTATTTTCAAGATTTAATTTAGAGGACATATTTTCTCTTTCTTCCTTATTTTTAATGTAGCATTACTTAATTTTATCTGTCACTCTCTACTACAAAATTCTTACTCAAACCTTAGTAATTTTTTATTTCCTTCCATCAACTGTTGTATATCATTATCAATTCTTTTTTTCAAATTGTTATTTCCTGATCATTTATGAATACGATAAACATAGTTCCTAGGAAAGATGCTTCTGATGGACTTTTATGGAAGCCTGCCTTGATACTAAATGTTGACTTTTTACTGTTACTCTTCTATAATATCATTTAACCAGTCATAAATTCATCCCTTATGCCCTTGAAAATCTTGACATTTTAAATAGCTTCTAGAGAAAGACCTTGTCAGGAGTTTTCTGGAACTTCAAACATACTATATGAACTGGATAAACTTTACCATTTTTGCAAGAGCTCAAGGAGTTCTGGAATTGACTCTGCCTATTCCTGCAACTATAAAAAAAGGAGGAGGTTCAAAACTAGAACCTGGCCAGGGATAGAGTGATTCAACAAGCTTCCAAGTGAGTTTTCAACCTTGTGCTTCTGGCTCCTGAAGTTGTAGTTCCAGCAGAGGTGATCCCAAGAGATGGTCTTGCCTTTTACGATGCTGCCTGGAGTTTATGCAGAACCACTATTTCACTACCATCTTAATGTTTCCCACAATTCCTTCAGCAAAGGTATCTCTGTATGTGGGTGTTTTAAACCCACAAAGTACTGCTACTGTGTGCAGTATGCATTACCTGAGCAAAGATGTAACTGTGAAACTTTATGAGAAGACCTAGGAGATATCCATGGGGTCACATTTTGGCATCTTTTTCTGGCAATGTGGCAATTGTAATTTTTTTCTTTCGTGTGCACAAAACTGTCTAAGCAAAGGAATCATTGTGCAGTTTTTCCTGCTTTGAGAACAAATGGCAGTTTCAAGAAAAGAACTGCTTCCAACAAAAATAACAACCTGCTAGCTAATCCCCTTGCATGACACTGCCAGAAATGGCCTGCAGTAAATACTATAGTTACTAAAGTGGCTCATACTGCTTTCAGGACATTTTGACCCTTTAAGATCTCTCTCCCACTTAAGGGTCTCACTCCAGAGTAGGAAATCCATGCCATGCTCCTTACCCAAGATCTTTAGAAAAACATTCTGCTCATGTAATGAACTAGGCTTTCTCTGATAACTGATATGAAGATAAGCAGAATTGTTTGTACTTGATATCTTTTTTAAAGAATATTCTCCAGATGACAGTGTTTACATTCAATAAGTCTTTCCCTTGCACAAGATGCAAGAGTTGGTGAAGTGCTGGGACCTGGGCTGTGGCCCTGAGTTGGAGTTGACCTATGGATGAGTCACAACCCAGCAGTACCTCTTGTTCCCCAAGTGGATTCAGGCCACACAGACAGAACCTGGCCCACCTGTGTGAGACCCTGCCTTCCCCCAGGTGATCGTGGTTGGGGTGGTTGGTGAAGCTAGAGATATATTAACCAGAAACCAACAAGTTTGTGAGAAGAAAGAGGGAGCTGGTCAGTCTGAAGAGAATTACTCCTGAGGCCAGTTGGAGGAGCTTCTTGCTGGGGGCAGCTTGCTGAGCTTTCTTAGTGGTGTGTTCCCTCTTGGCCAATTTGAGATGGAGAAGAGCAAATAGATAAAGAATAAAAAATATTTTTCTTATTCGAGATGGAGGAAAGCAAACAGATGATGAAGGTATGCTGAGGGGATGTTGCTGAGTGTCGTGTTGGCCTGAGGGAGAAATGAGCTAGCAGCAGAATTGGTCATAATGTGGCTCTATAAAAGGGAGACAATTTATTTGGGATATTGATTCTAGACATATGCACAAATAACTAATTCAATTTAAGAAAAGGAGAAGGAGGGGTTAATGTGACTTTCTGAGAAGCAAAACTCTTTGTACAATGGCTGTTCTGAACTTGGTAAATCTTCCCATGGCTGGCTGTGAGGAATCAACTTCCATTGTTCAGGAAATATGCTAACACCCAGATCAATCTTCTCTAATCTCTCTGCCTAAAAGGAGAAACAACCCAACAACACAGAAGTAAATATTTAAGCTTGCGCTTCAGTAGAATATGGTGTTTATAGACAAACTATGCTGCTGGATGTGCTTGTTCAGATGCATAGGATTTACCCTGAAACTTTCCTATTTCTTTAGAAATAACACAGATGCCTAGGAAAATGCCTAGAAACATGCACTCTGTACATATCCAGAGCTGCTTCTATCTTGACAGGCTAAGCAGCCTAAGTCAAATCATTACTGAGAAATAGTTATTTCTCTGCATGACTCCTATCATGCCTCCATGTAAGCACTCTCCAGGCATGCACTACTGCCATGATCAGTTAAGATCTCTGTAATGAGGTCAATGTGCTAGCTATTATGAATCCTATTTTAAGCTACCAAACCGGGATGCCTGGGTGTGAGTCAATTAGGTCAGATCCAGTCTGGGAGCCAGCCACCTCACATAAAATTTTGTGATGCTCAGCACTGCAGCATGTAAGTTAGTTTTTGCAGTCTATCCTCAAGACTGGAAAAGTTACTTCATGTGCCCCAAATACTTTATTAGATCTGTCACTAAATCACCTGCTTTGCCAGTTTTTCTGTTCTTAATTTTGACAACTAATAGTCACCAGTCTGACAGCAGAAAAGTAGCTGTTTATTTTCCACTATCTAAACATCTGTCATTATTTATACCTTTTAAAACACTCATTTTTTTATTAAAACTCATTTTGACATCCTTTGAGATTATTAAGGACTAGAGATGCTCATTAAAGAGATTAGAAAACAAAGTAGACATGGGTAATTACTTAAGGCCCAAGAAGGGGACACGTGATGCGTTTTAACTAAGGCTTTAGTGGATTGTTAAATTAAATGAGAGGTTTAGTGATAAACAGGTTGGTGTTAATCAATTGAGTATAACTATAGGGGGACTGTGTAAATGAGTTTGGATCTGAAGAGTTTTACAAGTAATCACACTTTGAGAGCCACATCTGGTTCATATTTGTTTAAAAATAGACTGAATGACTAGCTAATGGTGCACAACATCTAATGCAAGCTAAAAGTGGTGCTGAAAATGAGGCACCATGAGAGGCCTGGAATTCATTAGCATAACAAACAAGATATTTGTGATAATGAGAATAATTTTTGAATAAGAAATTTTATTTAAATCTTGTGATGAATTGATACAGAGCATATCTTATGAAAGTTTATTTGATAATAACAAATTATTTGAATCTATTTCAATTTCCTGAATTCTTCAATTTTTATTAATTATCTATAACTTGTAAAGATATTTTGCTTACTAGTAGGAAAGGATAATTGAAGTAAGCCAGATCTTCTGGTCAGAGAATCAGAAACAAACAGTAAGATCATTTATCTTCTAATCTAGCTCATGCTTGTCACATGGTTAAAAAATAGAAGTTTCCTTTCTACAGGAAATTAAGTGTTCTTGTAAAATACCTTAGTCAAAAAAGGTTTTCTAGGATTTAGAACTTAGTTTAGTACAATATAGTTTATAAGATTTGTTTCTTGAATCTGTAGAAAAAGCTTAAAACATTTAAGAAAACAGTAATTTCTCAGTGAATTATTCCAGGGAAAGGTTAGAGTCTGTGTTGTCAAATGGTTGTGACAATGTTCAAGCTGTGCTAGTTTGGTTAGACATATGGCGTCACTTGTAGTTTGATTGGAGGAGTGTCACTGTTAGATCCAATTTAATGTGTCATATATGGAATCTATATTTTTTCTTCAGCAAATATTTTAATTTTTTTTCCCCATTTTTATTACTGTTCATTTAAATATGCATATAAATTCAACTCCACAGAGCAAAGAAATCCTTAAAAAGGTCAAGTATAACAGTTGTACTAAATATTTTTAAGTTTGGTACAGTTCCACAAGAAGTAAAAAAAAATATTTTATTTTTTTTTTTAAATTTTGATGCTATTAATAGCAACAAAAGCAGTAATGCTGCTAAGGAGAGAAAAGGTTTCAAAACTGGAATGTTCTTTCTCCCTGACAGCTGGTCTATCAAATCGGGGTGGAGCTTGTTGGCAAAAAAATGTTAAAAATCTTGATACATTTGTGGATGAAAAGTCAAAGACTGTATTTCACAGGAATTAGAAGTTTTACTTGATACAGTATTTAGAATTATAGACAACTCAGCAATCTCAGCATTACAGAGAGCAGATATTCTGTTAATAAAGATTTCTGATTATTTAAAACAGTTGCAATTCTTATTCAACTGTTGTGGTTTAAGGTTTGGGGAAGGGGAGGGACAGGTGGAGCGACTATTCCACTCCCCTTCCTGCCACACTCTATAAAAGGACACAGGAAGTTCCGCTTGCCCCTTCCTTGCTGGAATTGCTGCTGGCTCTGGACGGCTCTGTGGCTGCTACAGCTCCACGTGCCTCAGGAGAAATCCAGTGACATCCGAGGATCGGTGTTGTATATATTTGTATATATACCTTCCCTTGTTACCTATGCATATTTCCCTTCCTTTGATATCTCTTTTGTTACTCCCTGTTAAAAGTTGTGATCTTAATTTTCCAACTTTGTGTGAGGCCTTTCTTCCTCCCCTGGGAGGGAAGAGGGGAGGGGGAAGAGGGGTGAAACAAATTCTGCTCTGTGGGGGATTGCCCTGAGCCTTAAACGGAGACATCAACAAATCGCTGAAGAGATAGAGCACTTTTATGTCACTTTCTTGATAATTGATATCAGAAAATGAAAAAAGTTATTTGTGGATTTTGGAAACAGTTAAGTCATACTCATTGCAAAGCAAAATACATGTCTAAAAGCATAAATCCAAAACTAGTCCCAATTCAGGCTAAATACTTCATTCTTGGCCTCTTCTGCATATGCAAAAGAATGGTAAGGATAATAATAAGACACAGTCAAGGATAAGAAATTATTTGAGAGGAAGGATGGGTTTTGGCAATGACATTACTAGGAGCAACTGTGGGGAATAAGATTTCTCAGCTAATGTTTAATACAGCATCACAAATAGCAATTCATTGTCTTGCCCTTGACTCTCCTTTTTTAGCCACTTTACAGAGGTGGCAAGAAGGAACCAAAACTCTTTCCCCATGTTATCCGTAAGGAGAACACATCTCAGCTAGATTCTGTCCATCTGCACACAAGTGTCAGTTCTGGTTTGTCCTGCTTTGTTTCAATATTTCAGCAGATTGATGGTCTTTCTTGTGAAAGAAAAAGTGAGCAGCAGCTACATGATTACACTTTTTTTTTTTTTTTTGTGAATAAAAAAGTTTCTGAAAAGTTTGCCTTTTCAGAAGGCAAACTAACCTGGAATTTAGCTAAGACCCTATGCCATTTCTGGAAGGCCAAAATCAAGCCAACATTCTTATCAGAGGCAGCTCCTCTCATTTCATAAAGTAAGTTCTAATATATCCAAAATTATATTCATGTTCTATGTTAATGTTAAATACAAGTAAAATTGGTCTTTGTTCCTGTTCAACATATCACTGCTTTCTGGTCTTCATCTAAAGATACAGTTGTATGTATCTGTCCCTGGTGTCATTTCATGGAAATGCACTTGTTACTGACTTGATATCCATGATTTTCTGACATGAATGTTAGAATCTAGGATGAGCTAGGCAATGCATAGCAAACATAAATACACACCCATATATGTATGTACTGTGCCTATAACTTTATTTTTTTCTATACAATTGTCAATGTGTTCCTTTTGCATTCATGAAATATTATGGGCTCCCTCTGGTGGGCCAAAACAATACCTTTGTATTTTAGAGTTCATATAGGGTGTTGGGAATCAGTTTAGTCTAGTGGAAAAGAAGTGGTTGTTCTGGGTGTCTAAACTTTGGAGTTCTAATCTGGATTTCTTATCTAATTTTAATTTCTTTACAGTTTGTATCTTTGTCTCAAAAGCACTGTATTTTCAGTCCTTAATTCTCACCACTTAAATATAATTTACCTACAAAATATTTTAATGAAAAGAGTAAATAAGCTGCATTAAAGCTGAAGGTCCAGGTTTAATGAATACCTGACAACTATAACCAAGAGGAGCAACAAGTCTCTCAACTGAATCACACAGATACAGTTGTGATAGAGCACTAAAAATTCAGATAAATCTTTCTTTTTTTTTTTTTCAGAGTATCATGCATGAAGCTATTTTGCACACTAAACCAAATTGCTCTCAAGACCCGGCTGTGTCTATATCTTGTTCAAAATCAGGACTGTTTGTTGTTAGTGCTTTTCCTGTACAAATATTTTTTCATTTGTTTCTACAGGAATTATGGTTATCTCATCTCTGTGAGATGAATATTAAACTTTCTTGGTCCTTTCTTTCCTCCTTAATATACAATGTACTTAATGCGGCTACTTTCTGTACTTGATATAATTATGAATTGATTCATTCTTGCAACTTCCCTAAAATAGGTCCAAAATTTGTAGCTGATCTGAACTATTTTATAGGTAAAGGAAAGACAAATCATAAGGGAAATGCTTTAGCTTGGAAGTTAAACAAGTGAAATCATTACCGTACGTTGAGAGACTGAAATGATGTACATAAGCAGTAGGTAGTTATATTAAAGATGAATACATTATCCTGATTTTCAGACTCAGTTTCATCTTAGTCAAGGTAGTCACTTACATGACTAAGTGTTTTTGCCAAAAAGGCTGTCTTGGGAGATTTTTTTTTTTCCCGTTGTAGCTGTAAGCTTTGTTTCTTCTCTTCCACAAATTGTGTATCTTTTTGTACTGTTGCATCACTTTATTATCTCTTCTGCTCACTTGAAGTACTTTCACAAAAGATACCAAGACCAAAAAAAAAAAAGCACCTCCGTTTCATTGAACTGATAAGAAGATTAAATATATCTGTGTTTAGCTATGTTGTCAGAGGCAAATGTCCTATTACAAGATTAAGGCTCCCAAGTGGTATTGAAAAATGTCCCAAAACTTCAGAGCAAAAAAAGTGCAGAAATAATTTCTGACTGACCAGAAGAACTTCTAACTAAGAAAAGAACAGAATAGGGCAAAACTTTTAATTTGTTCACCTCTCCTACAAAGACCTGACTGAAAGATGTCACTAAGCTTAGTGTGTCACTGTGATCAGGCACATGGTTTTGTTGTTCTGAGTGTAAACTGATAAAGCTTTACAAGATGAATCACAGCTGACACTAAGTTGACCCCAAATGCATTTAGGAAGCTGATGAAGAAGAACAGAGCCTTCCACTGAACTGTTGTCTTTTAGGAAGACAGGAGTGTTTCAAATCCATATTCCAAACTGCCATTTTATTGTCAATAAGTGCTTTAGAAGAGCAGTAACCTCTGTATGCATGGAGAGATGGGGAAACTTTTAATGAAAGGGTCTGGATTCGATGCACTCTTCTCTTGTTAATGGCAGTGGATGGCTACAGTCTTTGTCCTTACAGTTTACCACATTTTTCTAAAGTTCTAATTGTAGAATGGAGAAGATAAATTGTTCTCTTAACTCTGTTTCAAATAGAGAAAATGCTGGAATACAGGGAACATTTCTGAAA
>VYZX01008499.1:54192-103706 GCA_013401335.1 Brachypteracias leptosomus | reverse complement strand
CCCCCCCCCCCCCCCGCCGTAGAGTAAGCATCTGATTTAAAACCAAAACATTTTTTCATTTCTTTTGGAAATTACTCTAGCTTTTTTAGGTGATGCCATAATGATGGAAAAATCTGTTGGGGCTTCAGTGTACTCATCCTCAAAGGTTGTAATCTGTTTTGGATATATTTTTTTTTCCTTCCTCTTTCTTTAGTTTACTAAGAGTAGATTCCATAGATCATCAGTTCCCATCTAGTTTTGAGACTATGATTTGAAGCTGACTTTATTTTTAGTCCACATAACTGAAGGTCAGATGTTACTGGTATTATAAATAGTCTGATCCCATGGAATCCATTGTGACTACTGATGCCATTTGAAAGAATTGAACCTTATTTGACATTTACTTAAAATTGTACATTCCTTCTGCTTTATCTGGACTTGTCCTGGTGCACTCTCTTTCCCTCCTCCTTCATAGGTTTTATATCTTTACTTGTCTCCTAGGTACACTGTTTAGAATTAAAACTCATGATTGCTTGGATTGTGACAGTGCCTGTAAACCTCAGTTAGGATCTGCACTGCTGTGCTGTACACAACAGAATTAAATGCGGGTTTTTTCCTTTGGGAATCCTCCGAAGGTTGCATCCTGGAGGATGCTTACACCAGCAACCGTAGGTTGGACAAATGTTGAAAGTAATCCTGTTCTGTTTTGTGGTAGTGTATTGCTAACCAGGGAAATGTGAGTCCAGAATACTTTTGATTTAGTTTTGGTAGTGATATTGAGATGAGGTTTCATTCTTGGTACAATAAATTTGAGTTTGGAAAAGAATTAATTTGGTGGTGTTTGTCCTTTTTAAAAACAACCAAGCAAACTTATTGTGCTAAGCATCAGCAAGCCCTGACTGGAGAAGTGATAGTTTGCTCAGTAGGGGCATGGAAGCTTGAATCACTTATGCTGTCTCTGAATTTGAACCTGCTCTCTTCAGAATACTTCTAGCGAATGTAGTGACGCAAATCTTCATTTACAATATGATTGCAAATTGATGCAGCATTCAGCATAAAACTTGCTAGTAAAAGTATAGCCATGCTTCCTCTTTGCATTTTCTGTCGACATGTTTTGTTAATCGATCCTTTTTATACACAGGTGCTAGAGCATTCAATATTTATAGTAATTAAAGAGTAAGTCTTAAATTTACCTCATCAGTGTCAAATAAAATTGAGTACCTATTGAGCTTTTAATATTATATCTGTCAGGATCTGCAATTGACTTTTTAAAACAAATATATAGGTTTACTGTTTCTAAAAATTTAGTAATTTGAGCCTTTTTTAGAGTCTGTTATGAATAACTGAATGACAAATTAAAATAATATAAATAATGAACAAACTTGCATTAGTTGAAAGTGTGTGTTTGAGGGTTTTCTGATAAAATATTTGCATAACATTTAAAGCATAGGTGAAATGTCAAGAAGGGCAACAATTTATACTTAGTAAAGCGATGGATTTTCAGTTATTAATAAATGAAATGCTGGTATGTTAATATGTGCAAAATGCTATTTGTGGAACTTGTTACTTAGCTGAGTATTATGATTCTCTGCTTTCATGAACATCAGTTGTACCAGCATACTTACAAAGACTGCCTTATTTTGTAGAGATAACTCATATCTTAAAATATATCTGTGATTTCTTGAAAGAACATGTACATGCCAGGAACAAGCTCATATTAGACAGAAGTAAATTATAAATTTAAGCTTCTCAAATTTGGTACACTTCTATCTCCTCAAAAGTGTATTTTAAAACATTATATCGGATCCTGACATACTACAAATAGTCATGTGCTTCAGCATCTGAAATATTTCTGATTCAACAAAGCTTTTGATCACTGTCTTTGTCTTTATGCCCTATGCTATGCTTACATGTGTAAAAGTTGTGCATGAAGCTTTGTTGCTTAACTTCTATTGGGCTTTGCGCTGCAACATTGTCTGTAGTATAGAATGCAACTGAGACTGCTACAGATTTATGGGCATAGATTTTTTTTAAATTTTGGCTGTTTAAGGTGGGCTGTTTTCCAGGATTTTGTCATCCTTTAATTTTCACATTTTTTTCTTAAATCAATTTTCAATCTGTTCTTGTAGCACTGCAATGGAGAGATACTGAGATATATTTTGTGAAATAATGTCACTGACTTTCAGGTTGACCTGGATCACGTGCATTAACAGTAAATTAATATATTGCATATGTAATGTTTGAATTCTCCACATATTCATGGGGTTTTTTTGTGGCATTCCTATTTACATTAATTGGGAAATAGGAAGATGTATTATCCAAGGTCCTAAGTTCTTCTCAGACAATATTAAATTCAAAGAGTGTATATTAAAACAGAACCAACTTCTTTCTTTTTTTTTTTTTTTTACTTTGAATTGTACACATTTAAAATACAACGGAACTTGGCAAAATTCACCACGGTCCACATGGACAACACCTGTTGACAGCTTCAATGACTTTTTTGTTGACAGCTCCAATGACTTTTTTATCATTAGGTCTTTTGAATACTGTTTGTGAGGTATGTGAGTTCAAATATGACAAGCAGAAGGTGTACGTCAGGTCTATGACTGTAATGCCTTTTGCTTTAGTTTCTTGGATGTCCATAGAAAGCATGGAGTTGTAGTAGGTCTGTCTGAGCTGATTTTCCCCATACAGCCCTCATGCTGCAGCCCTAGGACCCAGAGAGTGTTGATAACACACACCCTTGTTATGACTATCAGTGCCCACACGGCACCAAAGGTACGGAGTGGGGTGGGCAAGATCTGGGAGGGGATACAACCCGGACAGCCGACCCGAGCTGACCAATAGGATACTCCATACCATATGACGTCAGCTCAGCTATAAAGGGAGGAGGATGGGGGGGATTCGGGTGAAGACATTTGTCCTCCGAGCAACCGGTACGCGTTCTGGAGCCCTGCTTCCCGGGACAGGCCCGACACCGCCTGCGGATGGGAAGTAGAGAGTAACGGCTTTGTTGCTTTTGCTTCGAGCGCGCGCGACCTTGCTTTCTCTGCTGTTTATTAAAACTGCTTCTTATCATAACCCATGGGTTCTTCTTTTCCATCTTACTCTCTTCCCACTTGCCTTGCTGACAAAGGTTTGGGATGGGGTGGGGGGAGTGATAGAGGGACTAGGGGTGAGCACCGGGCACCCAGCCAGGGTAAACCCACCACAGGAGTCCAAAAAACTGAATAAACATGATCTTTGAGGCTGATGTTGGTGTGTTTTTAAACAGGAGTTTAACTTAGTTGAAGACAATGGGGCTATTGGTAGATTAAGAATGATGATGTATGTGTTAAAATTAATATTAAGAACACTTAGACATAGGTTTATACACTTTACTGGATTAATGCCAAAAAGCTTTGGTTTGGGGATAAAAAAAATAACCTCTGTTTTATGTGTTCTTTACTAGCTACCAAAATTAGAAAGTCTTGAATTATGGAGCTTGTTTTATCCATATGTTTAATTACATTTTTTAACTTTAACTCAGTGTGTTCCTATATAGTATGGAAGAAATGACTTACTAATTTCTTCATTAAATGCTGAAGTTCATTTCCCTAAGATACCTCCACTTTTTGGGGACGTTATGAAACTGTGAAAGGCTTGTAGTGATCTAGAACAGGGTATGGACAAAGAAATTCTATCCACAATTTTATGGGAAGACTTTTTATAGAAGAACAAGAAGATTATATGTCTTAAAAAATTATTCAGAAGACTGATATAGCAAACTCTTCTCTCAGAGATTACCTTGAGTGCTCCTGTACAGTTTCAGTATGTTCTAACTGGAAGATATATTTAGCACTTTAGCATTTTCAGTGTCATTTAGAATATCAATAAATTCGGAAACCATACCAATTGCTTCCCAGCAATTGAAAAATTACTCTTTCAGTTGAGGATTCCAAGTATATAATGTTTCAAGACTAAGTATCAGTATTTACTGATAATAAGCACAGTAAGAGGCAACTTCAGTGGGCAAATGAGAGGAATAATGACATGATGGTGCTAGAGCTAAATGACTTAATGAAAATCATTTTTCAAAAACACTTTGGTGCAGTTTGAAAATGTGGATTATTTCAAATAATAAAATAGTAAAGTTATCAGCCAGAGATAGTATCCGACTTCTTTTTCCTCTAGATATTTTTGCCACAGATAGATGGCATCCGATGACTACTGTGGCAACTATTATATTTGAGACACTTTCTTTAGAAACTGCAGAATTTTGTTTAGATTGTTTGTTTCACCTTGTTGTCAGGAAATCTGAAATGACATGAATGGCTGATTGGATTGACTTTTTGTTTTTAAACTGTTTTCTTCTGCATTCTGTGTTTCCATGTTTTGACAGTGTTTTTCCCTTTGAGAAGCATAGCACTTGGCTTTTGTCATCATTGCATTTAGTGTAATTGATTGTAGATTTTGGGGGGGTTTTTGGTATATTGGAGTTTTAATTCTGATCTTTGAAGGTCTTGCTCTGATTTTCCAACCATCCACAAATGCTATGTGTCTATGTTTTCTCTGTCATCCTTTGAATATTGAAAATAGCATTAGCTACTATAGTAGAGTCCTCTGCAGGAACATCCCAGGCAGACTCCCATCTTGGCGAGGAATAATTCTTCCTTGGATGTTAAGCATAGTTGCATATCTTTCCTTCAGTAATTTTATCCCAATTTTCCTATTTGTTTATGAGATATTGTAGTGTCATAGAAATGGAAACCAAAAAGGATATATAGTTCCTCCCACAGGTGTGGAAGCAAGATCAAATGTAGTCCTAGGCCAACCCTGAGAGATCTTGTTGCTAAAACCTTAGTCTGAGAGATTTTGCAGGCTTTCTTGGTGCTCTTGTTCCAATGCTTAAATGTTCGTTCCTAACCCTTCTTATTTTTATACCTAGTTCATTCAAAAAGTGTTACTCTCTGAAAATGAAAGCACAGTTGCATGAGCAGCATCAAAAACTTCCTTTAGCCTGGTGTCTATTATTTCCCCCTTTAAGAGTTGCCTCATATAAAAGGAAATAGGGATGCATGGATTACTTTAATTATTGGATAGGGGCAGGCAGGGTGTTCTCACAAACCCCATACTGAACATCATGTTATCTTGTATGTACCTCTAAAGTTGTTTAACGTTGCCCAGTATTTTCCCGAGTGCCAAAAATCTGTCTAGCCTGTAAGCCTGTTTATAGGTTTTTCTCTCTGACATTAAAGTATTACGTTTGCATTTCATTTGGTATTTCATCAGTCTTCCATGAAGTATCAAAGACATTGCTTTAGCTAACTCTTAAAATACTATAGATGAATTAATCAATCCTGCTGATTGAAATATATTTAACCTCTCTATATTTAGTTTCCACATTCTGACCTGTGTTTCTGCAGACAGCAGTTCTTTATGTTCTTTGTCATGTGGAAGTGAGTACACAGAGTTAAACAAAGGTCAGATTCAAACTGAGTAGTGAAGTACTTTCCTCTTGACCTACAGCACACAAGCGACTGATTCAACTGATGTTCTTCCCCTAAACTAGAGATTTGTGAGATGTATTAGAATGGCTCTAAATCTTGTATACATTATGGATTTAGATTCAGTAATTTGTTTTGACTGTCTCTGGAATTATTTAACTCCCTGTGCAATACAGCAGTTACGTTTCACTGAAGTAAGAAAAAATATATAGGGCCAATGTTAATCACAATTGACTGTGATGGTATTTCTGTCTTCTGAGTTGCCCTACACAATTATGAAGCTAAAATAAAGAAGCTGTTATAACCTTGCCTACTCAGTTTTTGTCCTGAGTGCAGCTGCTGCTTCAGTCCTAGAATCATATTTTTTCTGAAGCAATCAGCAGTGGTATAGTTAATAAATAACTGCTATTTGTTTAACTAAGTACCTTGTGACACCCAGAAGATGGAGGGAAAGCATTTGACGCTCCTTAAGATGTGGAGCTGTATTTAGAGGGAAAGCCTAAAACAATTTAGCATCATGCATGTAGGTTAAGGAGTATAATTCCGGAGTTTATAGTTACACTTTCTGGATGTTCAGTTTGTGACTATATGGGTAGCAACACCTGTTCAGGTTTTTGATAACGCGGATTCTGTAGTCATTAAGACATCTAACCCTGAAACATTCTAAAAGTGAGACTCTCAGGTGATGCAGATTCTGACATTCTGCCTGTTCAAAGGTTATCCATTATATGGTCTAAATTATTAAACCTTAAGGTATATGATTAATCTAAAACATTAATATTCTCTGCAGTTTTATCCTCTTATGTCAGAAAGGTTATATTTAGAACTAAAAAGGTTCAAAGATACATGGCAAGTATGCTTAAAGGTATGGAATGAATTACTTGCAATCAGTCCATTGTTAAATTCTGCCAAAGCTGTTTCCATTGTTCAGACTTTGCTGTGAAAGTGTATGATATTAGAAGCAGTAATTCTTTCCCTTGGGATAGGTCTTGGCTTTCTCTTAGCCTCAGATTAAGAAATAGTAGCTTTTTTATTTCCTTGGGCTGTTAAGTGTGAAAACAAACTTAACTGTAGAGATAATGCTAAAAATCTAATTTCTAGAATGCTGATGTTAAAATAAAAATCCATTGTACCAACCTGCCTAGAATACATCTCTTGCTTACTTTAGAATGAGAAAGAAATCCAGAATAAGCTTTCATCTACTACAATTTCTTCTGTTGGAAACTCACTTTACTTTCATGTACTGATTGGAATAATATTACCTGAAGGTACTAGGATTTTTCTGCTTTCTCTAAAAAAATCCACCCTGAAACAGCAAAACAAAGCTACTAATTCTTAGAGATTGAATTCAGGAAGTTTTTTGTCATTGTTTTGCTCAAAAAACTTTACAAGTAAATTGGGATTGAGTAGAAAAGTACATGTACATTTTCTTTAGTAATATTAAACTGTAGTATATCATAGGTGCATATTTTATTTTAAAATTCTGTAAATGGCAGCAGAATATAAAAATAGCAATGAAAATAATGATTTTATAGACAGAATTTGAAGTAATGTGTGTACTCATGCAGGGAATACAAAAATTCAGTGGCAGTGACATGGTTCATGAGGCATTATGTAGGAGGAAAATCATGTTCTTATAACTAAGAAAAGTGTGAAAATGCCTTAGGCTATGTTTATACTAGGGAGAATGCCACTTGTAAAAATCTCAGTAGTAAGCATGTTTGATCATGTGTTAAATTGTTCTCCACACATTACTTCAAAAGTACAGTTGATTCATCTAGGCTGCATCCATACTAAACTGCTATTTGAATGCCAACCTGTACTCAGGCTTGGAGAGCTTTGAAGGTTGTGAGGCAAGCCCTTAACATAAACCGAAGAACACGCCCATGACAGAGAACATGGGCAGGGTGAGCATACCAACTGTGGTCTTGTCCCTGACACATGTTCCTATGCCATCTATAGACAACCCTCTGACTTGTCCTGTTGTATAGTATGTCTGTGTCTGCCTAGATGGTTCTGCTGTATTACTCCAAGGAGATCTTCAATGTATTCTGAGTCCATAGGCAAGTGTTTTCAGCTTGAATAAAACTTGTGTTCTAGACTTGAGGTTGTCACTGGTACAGTGACCCAGTCCTCATGATCAGAGTCCCAGCACTCCTCATACTGCATGGGTATAACAAATAATTAATATTTGTTCCTTAACAAGAATGTCTTCTAAGTGTGCTTGAAGAATAGTTTAGGAACCTAAGGAGCATAAACAAGCATGCTGGTCCTTCAAAATAAGTTTAAAGTATCAGGTCTTCTAACTTTTTTGTGGTAGAGCTTTACAATCTTTCAGTTTCTAGCTTTCCGTTTGTTGATAACTTATTGCTCTAAACAGGAGACTCCGAGAAAGGAGAAGTCATTGTTTTTGCAAACTTTATGTCCACTGTTAGGCAAGCAAAGCCACCAATGAGCAGGGGTTATCATTCATTCTCTTTGCAGTTAAGTGTAAATGCATGTAGGGTGACCAGGAAACCCAGGAATTTTGTATCCTCCTGAACTTGCTGAAAAACCCACTGGTCATCTATCTTCATATTACCAGTAGTCTCTAAGGCCTAAAGCATGTGATGGGAAATGAAAATGTATTTTAAGTGATTTGGTATAAACATTCTAAACCAGTTGTTTGGTGTGGTTGCTGATGTTGGAATGTGATAGCTACGGAAACATTTTTCGCACTTCTCAGTGGAAGCAGTGTTGTTTTCTGGACTTAGTATGACTTGCCTGTGTCAATTGTTAAAATTTGTTGATACTGCTTGCTGTGTAGGTGTGTCTAATGGGCTGTGACTGTAGGTTCAGAATACTTAAAAATGGAAGCCAGGTGGTGAAAATTGCACATCAAGTCCCTGAGGATACAGCCTGCAAATCTTACATCCCTACCTGATATTTATTAAGAATTAACTAAAACCTGAAATTAAAACTTTGTTGGGACACAAATCATGTAGCAGGGAGATGAATGCTCAAAATATTTAGCAAATTCTAGGCAGGAATTTATTTTCAAACTGGTGTTTGTACAACAAGCAAGTAAATACTTTATGGCAAATCATCAATGGAAAAGAGAATTAAATTAGATAATGCAGTGGACTTTAAGAATTACCTTCATCTTCCTGATTAAAATGAGGAAAACAAAAAATAGATTGCTCAGGATAGATCTGGAAAGTATGTGAACTACTTTGGTAGAATTTGTATTTGTAGAGCCACATACGTTGTCTGATATGTAAAACTGCTTTTGAAATAAGTGTTGTATAAGAGTTGGCCACTGATAAATTGAACTCATTTGTTCTTTAGGCAATTTAATACCTCCTGTGTTGCATATGAGGAATTTATCTAATAACATAATCTTAAAAGATTAAGTCTGAAAGGAAAAATAGTTTGCTCTCAAATATTCAACTTCCCTAACAGATGTTTGGTGGAGGAAAAAGATACTAACTATGTGACAGAATAATTTGTGCAATACTAATTGGGGGCTTGATTTTGCCAAACAGACAAAAGGATGATCAGGAAACGTGGGGAAAGTTGGATCTGAGGGACAGCTGTGCTCACATGTTGGAAGAATTTTCACAGATGTGGATTTATGAAACCCAGTTTTATGGCAGCAAACCAAAGCTGCATACAAATTGAAATCTACTTAACTTATTCATCACTTCAACAGTTTTTTGGATGTGCATTAATTGAGAAAGACACGGACTATATCTGGTTACAGTGAGTTACTGCATCTTTTCCTGAAAAAATGTTGCCTATTTTGCAATAGAAATGCAATACTAATGTGGGTTACTTAATTTTTTTAAATCTTTAGACTATTAGAAAGGTATTTATGAGTAGTTACGTTTCATATGTGGTACAAGTGTTTTTTCAATATCAAGCACCAGTTTGAAACATACAATATTAGTATATACTCACATTCAGATGATCTGTGATTATTTAACTGGTATGTGCTACAGTCAACAAAATTCATGAGAATTTTTTTAACGAGTTATGTTTTGTGTATGTGTTTATTCATGCTTGCAATTCAACAGAAAAGTACTTGAAAATCATAGAATGCTGGAAAAGACCTTTAAGATCATCAAGTCCGTTAACTTAAAGCTGCCAAATCTACCATTAAACCATGTCCCTAAGGGCCCCATCTGCACATCTTTTAAATACCTCCAGGGATGGTGACTCAGCCACTTCCCTGGGCAGCCTGTTTATATGTATATGTGTGTGTATATATATATGTATCTATAACTTAAATTAAATTTGAAGGTGTTTTAGTCTTAGCTTCTTTCCTGTTCGTTGGCATAGTCAATTTGGTAGGAAAGCTAGACATGCTATTCCCATTGGGAGTCAACAATAATACTTAAAATGTCAGTAAGAAAACAATTGAGCACAGAATGACCATATTCCCCAAAATATGAATAGCATGTAATATTGAATAAACTGTTGATAACCACAAAGACTTTGTGATATTAAAAGAGCATTTTTTACTAATCCTACAAACAGTATTATTTCAGTGAAACTGAGCTGGTTTTACTGGGCACTGATTGAGTTCCAATAGGCATTTTGGTTGCTTTTCTAGTTCTTGACTTTTCAGGTAATCACTTTTTAATGCATTGACTATGCTGTTTGTTGAGGTTTTTCTTTAATTATCTGTGTATAATATGTGTATGATTTGCTGCCACATCTCAATCCTATTTTATTCAGGATTCTTGTAAGGATTACATTAAGTTTTTAACACTCAGTGCTGTAATTTATATGTATTTTCTCAATGACATCTGTGGCTAAGATAGAAATTAAGCAAAACCCATAAATCTTTCTTTTATAGTAATTCATTCTTTTAGTGCCATCAAATAATTTTTTAGTAGAGCCTAAAACTATGTATTCTATATTTTAATGATGAGCAAGTAGTAGTAAGGTGGAGTTTTGTTTATAGTGACAGGTGAAAGTTAGGATGAGTTCTTAGGAAATGCTTTTCGTCAAATGTATGCTGAGTTGAGCTCATATTCTTAACACAGAAATATGCATATAAAATATGAGATGATAATGCCATTCAGAAACAAAACATGGTTCCCAAACAGTTTAGAATGGATTGATTTTTGTTGTTGTTGTTGTTTTTTTCTTTCCCTAGCTTTGAAGTCTCTTCTGTTTGCTTCCTTTAAAAACAATTCTGAAAGCCTGAGTTGTAATCTAAGCAAATTGTGGAATTCTCTGAAAAATGGAATTTGAGTTTCCTTATCTCTCTGCACTAGATTCCTTCTATTTCAGCTTGTGGCAGGTTCACAGAGGCACAGACACTTTTTGAGTGTGCAAGAGAATTCCTTCACTAGTACTAGGAAAAATGAATGGCATCTCAGCTATTGCTTCTGAACTTGAAACCTTAGAGATCAATACGGAACAGTTACCATTTCAGTTCCAAAAAGCAATTTAGTATGGGAGTTTAAAGTCATTCAGTTTAATGCTGGAGATATGCTCAGTTTATAACCTCTTCTGGAGCTGACTGCAGGTAGGCAGCAGGCGGCCCAGTGAGAGTTCACCTTTGTGTACCGGTTCGTGTAGCTTCCACACAGGCCTCTGCTGTGCAGCTGTCTGCCAGATTTGGTGCTGTTCCTCTTGTCAGTAGCAAGCTGTTTGCCACCCTCCATTCTCCAGCCAGCTCTCATTCTGCTGCCTTTACTGCCTGCTCTCTCCTTAATATGGCTCCTGACTTCATGCTAATCAGTTCTTCTAATGGGCAGTGGTGGACCTCAGCTGTCTTGTGGCAGAGGATTGATGCAGTAATAAGTTTCATTTAAAAAAACCCAAACAGCCTTGTATCAGTATATTGCTGCATACATGCAGTTATCAGAGGCCTGCACCAGACCTTTTAAATATAGCTGAGCTTTGAGATTTGATTGTGCATCTAGTTCCTTAGTCTTGGAATGTATCCCATTCAAGTCCTCAATCTAAATATCTTCAAACTCTAATGTAGTTAGAGTTTACATTTGATTGTGCTGCCAGTAAATTCTGAAAAAACAGCTTCAGTTTCATTTACATGTACTTGTATTTTAGGTAAAAGCTAAACAGTTTGAATTGGTCCTTTTTAAAAAAATTATTACAGTGTTCAAGATTTGATAAATTACCATCCTGGCATTTTGACTCAAAGAAAACTGAAACAATAGTATTTATTTTATTGGCTTCTCTTTGTAGATTTTTTTTCTACTAATTTTGAACTCAGATTCTTCTGACCTTCCCCTTGCCCATGCAAAAGAACTGTTCTGTTTAGTTTGTTCTTATCATCTGTAAGGGATGGACTTATGTGATTTCCTAGCAGTACATACTTAATTAACACATTCTGTTCAAACTTGAGAGCCAGAGGAAAAAAGTATAAGAACTGTCATCCTCCAGCATTATACAAAAGTTTCATCTCCATATATTAATCTTATTGATGAGAAAATTTTCTTTAATGTCTGGAGCTTCATGAGTACTGAGTAGCCAGTCCAGGGAATGAATAATAGCTAAGCTATGAGTCTCTTCCTTTAGCCACTGGTTCTCCTAAAGTTTGCAGGAATTTAACACTTAGGAACTTTACCATTAGGTAGCATGGGCTGAAACTGGCCCCGGGATCTAGAAGCTACTGAGACTGGATGAAAGTGCACAAAACTGTCAAATACGTGATATTAACTTCATAAACTTGATGACTTTTGGAAACTAGCTACAACCACTCTCCCTTGCTGTCAAAGCTAATAGACGGTAGCAGTCTAAAGCATCTCCTCCACTCTTGCTCTCAGGCGCTGAAATGGCACTTCTGTTCTCTGTTACCAGTAAGTCTCTAATGGTTTCCCACTAACCAAAGTGCAGAACTGGGACATACCTTGGACTCTAAAGCTAGCATCCACTTCAAAAACTAAGCTGCGTTCTATATAATATTTGTTGTTTTTTAGCTCCTATGACTAATTTTTCTTCCATTATATGATCTTCCTTCCTTCATCACTGTCTGTGGGGCTCTAGGCCACCATTCTTGATCCTCTTCTTCAGTGATAAAGTCACAGAATAATTTTAAGATATGATGTTAGCTACAATTACTATGCCAAATTTATAATCTGTCTTTCTATTGCAAACTAAATCTTCTTCTGTCCAAACTACGTCTGTCTAACCTACATATTCAGCTATAAGCTTAATGAGCAAACAGATTTGTCTCCTAAATTTTTTTTTTTTTTTTAAATTTAATTTTCTTGGCTGCTCGAGACCTCAGGCTGACAAATACAAGCATCTTCAGTTCAGATTAGGAGTGAATCTGGCCATGTCTTCTTGCACAATATTTCTTTTGTTACTTTTCCTCTCCAGCTATGCAGCATTAATCCAGACTTTGCCAAATTTCAGTTATTGAAATGCTTTCCCTTCTCTTTTGGGGAAGTGCAAGCTAGTCCCGCTCATACCTTTCAAATGCTTTTGTTATTCTGCCCATCAATTTTGCTATGGCAATTTCTTTCTTTTTTTACATCTCACAGTCTAAGTTCCTCAACCCCTCTTATCTCTAAGTTTCAAAATAGTTTATATTGTCATCTTTCATTCACAGCAATGTTTTGCTTCATTCCTCTGAGTGGTTAATGGTGATAGATCTTGTTCCCCATTTAATGCATTTAAGAATGAACACTTTTTTTGGAAGAACTTGTTTAATGCTCAATTAGCATTTTTGGAGACTTGTTACATTTATCGTCTGTAACACCTCTTCCTTTGATGCTGTATCGTTCTGGATTTTTCTCTTGAGTACTATCTCGAAATTGTCCAACTTAGGCAGTTCACTTGAAGGATGCACTGAGTTTTTCTAAACAGAATGTGTTCATCAATTTGCAGTCTTGATTCCAAATAAGGTTTGAAAACTAGATTATCTAATAATTAATGTTTCTACAAGAAGAAATTTGAATTGAGAAAGAATGTCATATTAAAGGCTTTCTTGAGTAGTAGATTTAATCATTTATCTAGAATAGTAAATATTGCATCAAGTATTTATAAAAAGTATTAATCTCCATGCCATACAAGTTGGCATGGGTATAGATCTGATTATTTTCTTTTTGCTGTGATTGCAGTTGAAGCAGAAATGAAAGGCTTGGGGAAGAACATGAAGAGGTGGATGCTGTGTTATCAAAAAGAGAATACAGTGGATTTCCAGCTGTTGACAAGCCAGAAATGTATTTTTCCAAGTAAATAGCTGTCATTAGACACAGAAATAACGTTAAAAGGTCAGATAAGTGTAATGAAAACATAAAGGTGACTGAGTGCAACTGTTGTTTTTTGTCCACACTGACACAATCTAATTCCCATCTGTGACTCTTCGTAGACAGGTTCCACTCCTAAATTTATTTTTTTTAATTAAGGTAAGGTGAAACGCAGCATTCTAGAATGAACATTGAACTTCAGAGGAAAGAAAAAGAAAGAAAACACAGTTTATGTCTTGACAAGGAACTGAAGAGTTCTGTAAGCACTGCAGTTCTCAGTCCTCTTACTGACAAAAAAAGTGTGAATAGCTGTGTTTATATTTAGAGCTCCCTGGTGCAGCACTGTAGCACAGAGTTCTGTCCTTTCATTAATCACATATTTTGAAAGTCCACAAGCAGACTTTTTGTGAAGCTTCACATCAAGATCTGGATAGCAAAGTTGGTGAAGATGTTTGAACATCAGTTGAATTAAGCCTAAAGCAATTGACTGGCTTACTCTCTCCTTTTCTTAGGAATAAACTGGATGTGACCAGACAACTTTGCTTTTTATATGAAATGGCTTTTGTTCTTGTTCAATACTTTCATATTCTCAGTAGCATATAAACCTCCAGGAGTTCTATTTTCCCTAGTCAACTGGCAGAAATAGGTAATAATTTCTTGCCATTACAACACTAGTGAAAACAGTTTTAAGAAGTTATTGTAGAAGCTTCTCCATAGGTGGCATTAACAGTGACTTTGCTGGGGACTTTACTTGAGAATGACAATATGTGATAGAAAATGATTGCTAGCCCAAACAAAAACTTCAGAGGGTACAGTGTGCAACCTTAGCCGTTGCCAGAATGTGTAGATAATGCAGCAAAACACAAATACTTTGCATACATGTTGTCAGACTGGAAGTGGCGAAGGAGTTTGTTTGCTGAAATGCTCGACAGAGATCTGCATTATAGCAGTTATTGCTGGTTTTGCTTGTGGGATATATCCTGCAAATTTATATAAGATCTATGTCTCATAGGAAGTGAGGTCTTAAAATGTTTCTAAGGATACAGTATAAGTGTGCTTTTCATAGTCAATCAATGCTTTTTTCCCTTAGGCTTCATGGAATTGAAAAGAAAATTTGTGTAATCATCCAAGCAACAAAGAGTTGCAGAGTCTCAAACAAATTGCAAGAAAGCAGTCCAGAAGTCTTTATTAAGTATGTAGAAAAAATGAAATAAAAAATATACTAGCAGCATTTTTAATGCACTACATTTTCTTAATCAACTGGATTTCCTTTATGTGAAGTATTTGTAGAACTGACAGGTAAATGAATGAACACATCTATTATTTTCCTCCCTGTGTTTTCTTGGAGTAAATTCTAGCTTGCCTGCCTCAAGGAGTACTTCCTAACTGACATTTTACAAACTTTCTGCTTGATGCCGTTTTACTCTGGTTAAGTTCCCTTGGTAACCTTCCCAGAGTCTTCAAGTGGAACAGCAACAAGATTGAGCTATCATTGAGATGGCTAAAGATCTTTACAGCATCAGGGAAATAACAATATATAAGAATGTTAGGGCCATGATTTGTATGATCTTTATTATATAGAACCAGCGCATTGGTTCTGGACAGGTTCTGGGCATTGGATTTGGACAGAAGCCAAAATAAATGCCAGCTATATCAACACCTTTGAAGTTTAAAGTGAGTTTGAAAAAAAAAAAATTTGTTTTTATGAGAAATTGCTGTGCAACAAGTAAAAAATCTTTGTCTGATTTTTTTTTTTTTTTTTTAGCATTTCAGCTCCTACAGGCATGGAATCAGAGCTATCTCCTGTCATCTGTTTAATGTTTTGTTGCTTAATGTTCATCAGTAAACATATTTTTCACTCTACTGTGTATTTTTAGGATGTTTACTATTGTTTAATTAGGTCGGTCTTTCTTCAGCAAAAAGGTAAAAGCTTAAATATTGTGTTGTACTTATGCCATAGCACATCTTTCTCCCTCTAATTAAAAGCAACTATTTAAACCAAGCAAAACTATTTACCTGATTATAAAATATCTTAGCTTTTTCTACGGAAATATAACAGCTTCAATTGTAAGTTCATGATGCTTCAGTAGATAATAATACAAACACTTGCAGGAACAACATAAGGATTTAGGATATAAGTTTTTAGACAGCACTACTAACTTGTAAGTTCCCTAAAATTACTGAGTAGACCACTGAGGTTTTGCAGTCCTCTGAGCTGTTTGCATTCAATTGCAATTGAATTGACCCTGGTTTGAGCAGGATGTTGGACTGCATGATATCCTGAGGTCCCTTCTGATCTCAGTGATGGTGATTCTGTGTCGTCATACAAGTGAGCAACAACAAGGTTAAGGTATTTGAAGGATGCTCTAGAAATGTACTGGAAGTCAAGTAGGACCTGGCATAGGAAGAATCTGTTTCCTTACTTCTTCGCAGATTTCTTTCAAAGAAGAGGAAACATGATTTGCAGTGCCTCAACTTATTGATATACCAGCCCTGAAGTGAACTCTTAGACCATTTGGGTTTTGTTATTGAAACTATTCTTAAAAAATGGCTTTCTGCCACTTCAAAAAAGACCCCACCCAACCAACCAAAGAAAAATGAAGTAGACGTGAGCTGGACACTGAGCCAGCTCTAAGCCAAAAGCTTTGTGATTGATATGTGCTGCATCACAGGATCTCCACTCATACAAACTGGCTGCCCAGATTTGCTTCTGTCTGCTAGAAGAGTCCTAAAATGTTAAAAAAGTTCCATAAAATGACAAATGTCTTCCTGCCCTTACATCATGCCTATGGAGTATCCCTCAGCTGGCATAACAGCAGTAACATGATTTTATTTTGGACCTGTCTTCTTCCCCGTAAGCCCAACCTTGTGTTTCATAGTCATCATACTATTATTTAACCTGATTCAGAATGACAGCTCATGGAGCAGAAATAATACCTCCGAAAAGTACTGCTTATGTAAGTAAAAACTTTGTTAAACTTAATAGGTGCTTTCTGTGAATTAGGTCCAGAGTATTGAGTTAATCACAGGTGTTACTTAGGACTCTCTCTTTAAATTGGTAGTTTCCTTTACTACCTACATGTTATTTCACAAAATTCTTGGTTAATCTAAGGTCGTTGGGAAACTAGTGTTATGCAAGTGTTGCAGGTTTGTAGAAATACTTTCTAGTGAAAGCTCATAAATAAAAGAAGTCTTCGCACTTTAAAGTATAAAGGAAAATCTTATGAATATATAACTGGCAAGAAATAGCACATAGTTACTTTCTCCAAGGGAAACAGAAAAAAGATATGTCTGGTATCAAGATGATGGACTGTTCAGTTGCCTGCTCCTGTTTGATCATAATGTTGCATGTGAGTTTATTTAGAATATAATCTTTAACTTTTTTTTCTTTAAAAAACACCTAGCTCAGTTCTTAGAGTTACCCAGCATGTGCTTTTGACCGCAGTTAATTAACTAGTACTTTCAGAAGAGGAGTGTATGGCCTCTACTTTTAAAACTCTTCATCTTACTGTTATCCCTGTATACTTACACTGTACCATAAATTTTCTTAAGATGACCATGGGTATTAGCACCTGAAAACTTCATTGCATTCTTTTGTGGTGTGACCAAAAAAAAAAGAGAGTTGGTGACGGAATAATATTTCTTTTCTTTGTAAGTAAAATGATCAGTTGCAATTACCTATCTATGTATTTTTGTTTTTCTAATGTAAAAATACTGTTTGGTTATGCTACTGAACTGCTAATGAATAGAAAAAGGCAGGTACTTCCGAGAATTTCTTTTCAGGCCATTAAGATTCTCTCACCACCACCCCCTGCTCCACCCTGTCCTTTGTTGTTGCTTTTTCCTTCATTGTCTTGTTGCCTAGAACAGCTTGTAAGTAAAGGCCAAAGTGTAGCAGAGAGAACTTCTTTTTTACCTGAATCTTGAGTAATTTCTATCCTATTGTAATTCTTTTTCCAATTTGCATCACTCCCATTAGGAGTCTGCAGCTGTTAAAATTTATGAGCCACTCAGTAGCACATAGCAAGTTTATGAGGTGTTCAATGTTGTGCATTTGAAATGCTTTTTTCAAGATACCCTGTTTTTTGTTATCCTGTGCTATTTATTCCTGTGCTCCATATCCCCTCCAAGGCATACTAGATGCTGCTTCTGTTTCAAAATGTTCTTCAATGTAAAGATTTCCTGGCTTATTTTAAGGTTTTTCATTTGTTTGAGTGGAGGATTCTGCTGTGATCTCTATGTGGATATTGCTGTGTAAGCAGCCAAAACTTGTTTAACTAGCTTGTGAACTTCTCTGTCACTGGGCTGTGGAGCAACAGCAGCTTGGACTGCTCTGAGGCAGTGCTTTTGTAGCGCTTATCTCACCAAATCCTCTTCAGGGTGGGAGCTGTCTGTTCTTAGTGGAATGGAGAATCAGGAGTCCCAAGCCTCTTTTTCTTCCTTCCAAAGTAACAATACAATTTGTTCCAAATTGTAACATAAGATTAACTTAGATTCAAATATCAGTTCCTATCTACAACATGCACTTTGTTGATAAGGGTTAATGATAGCTCATTTCAATGAAAGAGCCTCAAAGCATAGTATGAGTCTCTGGCAAAGGGAAAATATTAGAAGAGAATGTAGGGAGGCTCTAGTTTATATGTCATGAACACATTTCTAAGCCTTGTTTATTCCTCCTGCATCATTCCTCTGTGTGGAAAGAAGCAATCCATTATTTCATTCTCCATGCAGAAACAAAAGGGAGGGGAAAAGCAAAAGGTCAGCAAAAAGAAATTTTATTTTCAGGGTAATGGTAAGTCAATAAAAGATATCAAACTTATTTATTTCATGATGATCTTAGAAAGATCATAGTAAATTTTGAAATGCATTTTTATATTTTTCAATAACTCCAGAATGATACTGGCTGAAAATATAAAATATTTAGTCCACTGATAACAGTTGCTTTTTTAGCTACAAGCACTTTGATATAATCATGTGAAGAAGGGTTCAGTGTTTATGTCCTGTTTTTTAGATACCTGTGCATTAACAAAAATGATAATTTTGATAGGCAGAATGTAGCAGCAGTTTGTCGTTTCATGCACACCTTGTTGTGGTAGCTATCATGGATTTCAGCAAAAAAAACAACACCCAAAATTCTGTCTCAAACATGCTGACGTCTCAAAGTACAAATAGTAAGCTGCTCATGGTTATATATGGCACTCAATATCAAGCTAATTTCATTGTACTGATTAAACATTACATTTTCATTACTACTGTAGTCTCCAAGCCTGACCTCACAAGTATCTTAAAGGATTTTGTGATGAAACAGTTGTACCTTATGAATGTCTTTATCTGACACTAAGATATAATACGTTGTAATTACCCATTCTTTACACATTACATGTTTTAATGGCTTTATAGCTCCATCAGACCATACATCTTTTCGTATGTCAAAAAGCCGTTACATGTGCCATCATACTTTTGTTGCTTTAGTACCAATTAATAAAACTCTTAATTAGGTAGGTCTCCAAGATGCCCGTTTTGTTTCTAGTTTTACGTTTACAGTGGCAGACAACTCCCCTCAGTCTTTAATGAAGGCAACACTCACTAGCAGCTGCCTGTGCATCTCCCATCTCATGCCATCTCCGCTTTGGCAAAGGCATGCAGGTAAGTGTTAGGCGAAGGGCTTTGGATGCATTTCTAGCTGTGGCAGCAAAAGTCACCTCTTTCTGCACAGGCAGAATATCTAAAAGCTCTTAAGCACAGCACTTTTACCATGTTTCCAAACAGATCTGCATTAAGCAGGTCAGCTACAAAGTTTCTCATCACCTCCTCCCTTCTGTGCAGTGAGGGAAGGGGGAGTTTGTCTTCCGCTCCACCAATTCCACTACCTTATCTGAAGTGACTGTTTCACTAAGTAATGATCAGTCGCCAGTGGAAGCTGACAGTGTGGCTTTTCTGATGTCTGCGAGAGAGCAACTTTACTGACAGCAGTTGTTTGTTCTTTGGTGATGGGAGATGACAAATCCATGCAGAGTTCTTTATATTTTGTGTAAGTTTTCTTTGAGCTTTCATTTGGGTTTTCATTAAGCAAATGACCACAAATAAAATTGTCTGGTGAGTGACTAAGAGAAAGCCTGATATGCGTAAGCATTTCAACTGAAATGATAAAGATAAAATCAAGCCAATTTTTTTTTCCCCCTAATACATTTGGTATTTTGTAATTTATAGTAAATATGAAAAACTGGGCTATTAACTTCATATCCAAAAGTTTCAAGAAACTTTTTGCAGGTGTTGAAGCCTGCTAGATTTGTGTGCAGGATTGGATAGACTTAATTACTTTTTCTGCAGCACAGACTTTTGTCTTCTCTAGGATTCACATAAGACTGCATAACCACGTCTAAGAGTGTTACAGATTTTTTTTTAGTAACAGCAAAAAAAGAAGCAGCAGAAATGTATTCATCCTTAGGTTTATGTATATGAACTGTAATTTATAAAAGTAGAGTTGTACCATAGCTTTTTTCCCCTCAAAAATCCACTATTCTAATAATATCCTAATGTAACTTCATTTTGATTTCTGAAATCTCTTGGAACTTCTGAAAAACTGAAGATGCCTTTTGAATTTAAAAGGGTATTTTGAATCTTGTTTTGCAAAGCTTTTTGAAATTCATTGTTGAAAAATGGTTTTTAACCTGAGCTCCTAGATATCCAGAGAGTATTGAACAAAATCTCAGTGCTGCTAAAAGCAGCAGAGCAGTTGGCCGCAAAAATATGAAGATGAAAACCAAATGATTATAAATGCCTTGTTTGCAAAAGAAATCACAGCCCTGTTATAATTTTGCACTCTTGAATTTATCTTTTTACTTAGCATAGCCTAAGAAATTTTTAGATGTTCACTATTTGTATTTTAGATGTTCCTTCTTCATTTTGAGAGGTAAACATGATGTTTCTGAATCTTCAAGCTGACATTAGAATTTTTTCAATTAAACTGAAAAATAAATTGGACAATTTATAATCTCATATATAAATACTGGTGTCTTTCAAATGGCAATATATTTTGGAAGAAATTAGATGTCATTTATTTGTTTGAAATGTGTTCTGGTAAGTGACATTTAATAATAATTCATAAAGAGAAAGTTTGCTGAAGAACGCTTTTTTTTACATAATAGGGATGAACTTTATTGGAGTATTAAGATGAGAAAATAAATTTCTCAATGGAATTTAAAAAGGAACTTCCAACATGGCCTTTTCAGTTTCAGTCACTTTGGTATCTATATTAAAATAGTCTGCAGTATTTCATGCATAGTTTCTTGTTAATGAATCATGTATAGAGTACGTGTGTTAAGGTATACCTACATATAGATAATGAGAAAAACACAGTATCTGCTACTTGATAGTGCTGAAAAATAGTAGCACAGCTATGGCAGGAAAGCAGTGCTAATTGCTGGTCTTCTCAATAATGCATTTTGAGATTTTTAGAAGGAGTTACAAGCATAAATTATTTACAGGTTCAGTTTTTGTGAATAATACCACCAAACTTTGGCAGAACACTCTGCTTCATACTGCATCATCTGCTTGCACAGTACACGTCTACACAGTTGACACACCTATGTGCAGGTCATGAATGAAAGGTGAATGAAAGGTGCTGTAAAACTCAATGGGAAAACATTCTAAATATGAAAAGCATGTGTCAGCCTCACGTCCATTCCTGGAAAGGTGATGGAACACCTTGTTCTTGCCACCAGCTCAAAGCATGTTGAGGAAAGGAGGCTTATCATGAGTAGTCAACATGGATTCAACAAAGGGAAGTCATGCTTGACTCATCTGATAGCCTTTTATGATGGCACAACTAGATGGATAGATAAGGGGAGGGCAGTGGATGTGGTATATCTTGACTTCAGCAAAGCTTTCGATACTGTTTCCCATGATATCCTTGCAGCCAAGCTCAAAAAGTGTGGCTTGGATGGTTGTGTGGTGAGATGGATTGAAAACCAGCTGAAGGACAGAGCCCAGAGAGTTGTGGTCAGTGAAGCAGAGTCTAGTTGGAGGCCTGTGGTTAGTGGTGTGCCCCAGGGGTTGATCCTGGGTCCAGTGCTGTTCAATATATTCATTGATGACCTGGATGAAGGGATAGAGTGTACCCTCAGCAGGTTTGCTGGTGATACAGANGGGTAAACATAAGGAAGAACTTTTTCACAGTGAGGGTGACAGAGCACTGGAACAAGCTGCCCAGAGAGGTTGTGGAATCTTCTTCTCTGGAGACGTTCAGAACCCGCCTGTGTGACTTGATCTAAGTGATGCTGCTCTGGTGGGGGGGGGTTGGAATAGATGATCTTTCGAGGTCCCTTCCAACCCCTAACATTCTGTGATTCTGTGTACTGAATTATTAATCCTTGAGATAACCCATTTAAAGGAATTAACCAGTGGCAAAGGCTTTCCTTCCTCAGCTACATCATCTTCAGTACAAAATCTGACACTAATTATTTTTGTTATGAGCATGGCAATTGCTGTATTCAAGTGAAGCAACAGCTGGGTGCATTTGTTACATAGCAGCCCTTGAATCAATGGTGATTTTCATAGACAAATCAAACAGTGTTTAGATCATTGGTAACACCCTCCATCCCCCTGAACTACTAATAAAAATGCAAACTTGTTATATTTTTAAAATATTTCATTTTGTATTATCTAAGATATTTTTATATTAAAAATGTGATGATATTCTAAATTAACTTAATTAGTGTGGATGCGAAGTAATGAAGGAACTGTAGAGGCAAAATAATAGAAAATGGTATAAATACCTAAAGATTTGTCACAGTACTTGGAATACTTCAAATTGCATCATCTTTGCTTTTTCACCAAGATCATGGAATTAGTATGAAAATCGCATTAAATCAAAATGCCTTCATGTATGTTTTTAAAAAATCAAAGTGAGATTCCCAATTCAGTTAAATATCAGTGCTTCTTTCTTGTGCAGATGAGATACTGCTGTGCTCTGACCTCTGACTAAACACTGGCTCAGTCTGAGTTTATAAAAAGTCACTCTCAGGGAACCATTTGACCATAAAAAAGAAAGCCAATCAGACAGCTGGAGGAGGAAGGTTTTTCAAATGTGATGCTGCTGCTGAGGCCTGTCTTTGGAGAGAAATACTTCGTGTGGATGTGAACAGTTTTCTACACTGTGACATCATGCCAGTCAAAGAAAGAATGAAAGAGAAAGGGCTGAATATCAGGCTTTGTCTCTTACAAATCCCTCTTTTGAGTTTTGGTATGAGCGCTTGTTTTTATCCTGAGTCACCAACATATCTGTGAGATGAGCAAAGTAATCATTTATCACTGAGAATGGCACAGTGAGAAACCTCAATAGTTTTGCATGTGAGGTATCCTTCATCCTCTTAAAGACAATACTTTTCTTCTCCTTTGACAGTTTTAGATCGATTAGCATAACATAATAATATTAATTAAGTAATTTCAGGGACCACTGAAGCATCCCCAGACTGGTACTATTTTCCTTTTAATGTGTTAAGCTTTTTTTCCTTTAAGGTGGTGTAAATATGCAACAATATTATGCTGTTCTGGCGGGGTCCTCTGTGGGCTGCACCACCTCCTCCTGACTTCTGGGCTGGCCTGGGGGTTTGCAGGGCTGTTCCTCACACTTTTTTAGCTCATTCCTCATTGCTTTTCTGGCATTTTTTTGCCCTGACATACCCTTTCCCCAAGGCACATGCCCGTGGCTGCAGGGCTCAGCCATGCCCTGCAGTGGGTACCTTGGAGCTGGCTGGAATTGGCTGTGCCTGGCATGGGGCAGCCCCAGCCTCTCCACACAGAGGACTCCCCACAGCCCTTCATACTGGCAACTGAGCATGGACACCCAAACCTGAGGTATTCTTACAGCAGCTAAAACATCAGTTCATGTTGTTTTCTGTGATTCTTCTAAAAAACCATCACTGGTAAAGACTGCTGTGAGCTCAAGCACTGGGAGGACATCCCTCAGTGAGAGCTGCCGCAGGTGTTAAAGATGGCCAGTGTGTAGTGCTGGGCTTTGAAACATCCTTTGAAATGCTGAGTTGAGCCTGGGCACCTTCTGTGGTCAGCAGTTTTTAGCACATGCATGGCTACAGTGCCAGGTAATTGTTTCTTGAGACAGCTTTATAAAACATGAATTATTTTTTCTAACATAATGCCACCTCTTTTTAAAATTAATATACCACTGATTACATGACCTCTAAAAGCCTTGAGAAAAAGATTTTTCTACCTACTGTTTTTGCTCTCTTATTTGACGGACTGATGACTCATTCATTTGCTGGCCAAACTACATCTTAAACTTTAAAAAAAAAAAAGAAAAGAAAAAAAAGCCCCAATGAAGTGCCATGCCTGGTTATGGCAGTTACTAAGAAGCTGGTAACACCTTAGAGCAATAAATGGTAGAAATATTTCCAAGTTGTCATATTAAAGCAAAGACTGTTTTCAGTTATAATTTACTCAAGTAGTGTACATCCTAATTTCATAAAACTTAAGATTAGACTCAAGTAGAAAGCCCAGTTTGAAGTGGATGGGCAGCAGGAATGAAATGGGCAGCAGGAATGAGATCTTGGCTTGAAGGGCTTCTGGTAGTGAGATAAAGACCAGGAGGGCTTGAGAAATTAGAAAATGAACATATCCATGAGACTTGTTCATATGCATACAGCATTGAGTTTAGTTCAATTACCTCTGGGTCTGGAAGAGCTGAACAAAAGTTGAGGAAAGACAACATATTTTGCTAAATAAAAGTCTCAGCAGGTAATTTGTGCACCCATTCTCCTGTCAAACAAGCAAAAGGCATAGTGTTTCTACTGCTTAACAGTAAGTGCAAAGGCATCATGAATTATTCGCCTTGAATCTGGGTTCACCAAAACCTTGGAAAGGTTGAAAAGCACTTGTGTGCTGCAATACCGATGTCATTTCTTTATACTGTCAGTATTGGTGCCTGTAACTGGAGTTTCACACACCTTCCCTTCTTCAGGACTACTAATGGGTTATCATTTCTTTTTTTGATTCTTTGCTTTTGGATCTTATATTTAGCATGCTTGCTTTTGAATAGGATGTGGCTACTGCTTGCATATGGTAGGGCAATTCATTCCTTTTTTGCAAGTGAGTCAGGAAACCTTTATTATTGAGATAACTTTACTTTGAACCACTGTTGCAGCTTGGTAATTAACGATAAAACTCTGAAATTTTTCAGAGAGCTAGAGTAATTGTGAATACTCTTTTAGAAAGCCAGTTAAAAGAGATCATTGTTTCTAAAAAATATTCTGAAAGCTTTCCTAACTTTTTGTACTTAAAATTGCATTCAGTCTTTTAAGGATTCTGCTTTCTCTCTTGTATTTATATACACCTTGGAAAGTTTAAAAGGGAGTGCCTTGTCTAATAATTAGTTACAGGAAAGACTTCAGATATGTGATTTTAATGCAGCAAGAATTCCTACCACATTGATGGCTTTATAAAGAACTAAATATACTGATGTTTCTGTTCCCTTGCTTCTCAGTGTTTAAAGATTTAGTGAATTCTGTGCACAGTGATAGACTACAATGGTATTAAGAGGAAAATCTCAAAAGTCTAGGCATTGCTAAGTTGCCTGCGCAATATGAATACATGCATCATTACAGGACCTGTTGTTAGGAGCTCACGTACACTCACATACACACAGCAACCTGACTCATTCAGAGTGTAGTAAGTGAAGACCATGTGGAGTCATTCAAGGTCTTGCATACATAGATTTAAGATTTAATCAGGATGAATAATGAGGTTCCAAGAAAGAATTGCATTCATGTGCCATCTTTAAAGCAGGTACTGTTTTTTTCTTTAATACTGAAGTAAAGCAATTATATTTTCTTGGATTTTGAAAATATTATGGTTTTTGATAGAAGCTAAGCATTCTCTTCCCATTTCAGTTCTTGTGAGTAAACAGGGTTTACAAGGACTGCCATTATTGAGGAGAATAGATATAAATGATATTAGGGTTGAATTGTATTGAGTAAAAAAGAAATGCTGCGTGTATCTAATAAACCATAGCAGTGAAACATAAAATCAAAAACTTGTAAGAGTTGCTAGATAGTATGTTAGGAATTGATCATCTCATTTAACTTTCTAAGTGAGCAATCATTCCTGTATTGCTATCACTCTTATGTATTGCTTGGTTCATTTACACTAAATTGATTAAAATATTTTTTTATGAACCCAAATGAAATTCAGAAAGAAATTTGCATACCATTAGGTGGGAGACTTTGTTGCCACATTTCCAAGTATGAAAGAATTTATGAATTTTGTAAGACCTTAAATGTCATGGGAGTAATTCTTTATTATGACTGAAATAAAAAAAGAATTCCATGTATAAGCAAACCATTTCTCCGTGGGCTCTATTTTATTCTTCGCACTGTTATTTAACAACGTTCGTTGTTCATATAGCTTACCCAATGTGCTGAAGGTTGAGCCTCAAAATATGAGTTACAAGCTTTTTAGTTGTTAACCTACAAGCATAATATATGTATAAAAAGTAATTATTGAAAAATTATTGAAAGTCAAATCTGGAGATTCAAAGCCAGGACAAATGTTAGAAGACTTGAGAGGCAGTTACTCAAGGAGGTTCAGAGGAAAGTTTCATTGTCTTGCAAATGAGACATAAGCAAAGGAGAACACCATCAAGTTCTGGGATTGGCTTCAAGAGGAGCAGAAATATAAATCAGATTAAATATTTCAAATAAGGCTTTGATGTGTATGTAATAATGCTCAATTATCAGCTAGAAAATAATTTCCCTTTAATGAGGAAATCCTTCATGTGCCATTTATTTCACATTTTCTGTTGTAATAACCTGGTCTTCAGCTTGGTATGGAATAGCTTGTATGGGAATGGAATGATGGCCATGGGCAACTGAACTTCATATTACACTATCAGCATCTTATTTGCAGTACAGCTGAAATGATCTTCGTTAGTCCTGAAACATGGTTGCAAGGGCTTAATCACAGCAACACTGCAACCAGAATGCATGAATAAATGTATTATAGTTTTGTAACTTTGCCCACAAGTCCATGATCCTACCATGATTAAACCACTGAACATTTGATGGCCTGAGGGTCTTTGTTCCTGAAAATTGGGATGGCGGCTAGAATCAATTCCAAATTTTTTTAGTGTGACATTTGTGTGTATGTCCTGGGAGAAGGATTATTGAATTAAAAACACTTTTGGCTCTTGAGCTATTGAGGCTGATGCTGAAGATACCTCTTGTTCAGTTAGGAGTGCAAGAATGACGCAAAACGTAAAATGTAGAAACCATCTCTACTATTTATCCTGTATCTTTCCATTTATGGCACAACATTTTAGAATTTAAATTGATTGTCTCAGTTTTTGCCGTCCATGTGCCCTAGGCTCGACAATTACAGCTTGCTTCAACGTGTGGTGAAAATGGACACAAGTATTGATACCACAAGAAGGGAAAGATGTTTGACTTGCTTATAGTCTTGTGCTGACAAAGCTATGAGTCTGGCTGTGTCAGGTTCTTGCCTTCATGCTCATGTGGCTAGTTGGCTTCTCAGTGCAGAGCACAGACAGGGCCTGCTTGTGTTTGCATGTGTAAGTTTGCCTAGGCACATTCTCTCTCTTCAGTGGCCTGTATGTCAAATCAATATATCATTTCTCCTTAAAAGGTTACTGTGAAGAAAGAGAAATTTCATGTTATAAAGTCATTAGGTATTCTTATGTTTGCCCCACAAATATATGAGAGAGACTAAGAAAATAAAGTAATATTGCCAAAATGTATCTTAGGCCCAAGAACTATAGTGGGGAGATGTGTGTCCTTACTGATAGGTTATGCTGTTTCTCAGAATGGTGTCCCTTTTGTATGTTGTCCTCTCACTTTTTAGCCTTAGACTTGAAATTAAATATATGTGAATTTTGAATCAAAGGGGCTGAGGGGCAGGGAATTTTTCCCTTTTTTGGGGGAAACCTATTTTTCTCAGGAAAAAATCTGCACTGATCGCTTATAGATGAGCACAAAGTCATCAGTAAAAAATAAATGCATCACTGCACTGATGAAAGTCATTGTATAGCTAAGACATCAATGCGAGAAAATAGCATCCTGAATAGATCCTTTCAGATATCATCTGGCTGCTTTTTATCATTCAATCAGATTGTCCTTTTATACTATGGGGGTTTTTTTAAGTTTCATCATTATACATGAGTTTTGAGAGTATATTGATATGTTTCTATAGTTTATGTCTGGGTTCATATTGGCTTTGGCTTCTTGCTGCTGATTTGGGCTGAAAAAATAATATTTCCACCAGAAAGACCTTCTGTTTTAGTCAAAACATTTTAAAATACTTATTAGATGAGTATTTTTAAAAAGTCTGTGCACAGTGTCCAAAAAAACTACATACCTTATGTTTGTACATGAAATACTTTCTTGCTGATTACACTAACAGAATAATGTGAATAAATTTTCCATTCCATGCATGAAAATAGAATCAAAATAACTCATTAGTTGCTGAAAAGCTTTCACCTGATAATTGCTTGAAGGCCTTCATTTTGGCAGTAGGGAAACCAAGGAAAGTGCTGAACACCTTTATCATCTCAGGGAGACTGTGAAAGATGAAGGTACTCATCGCTTTGCAGGATTTGGAGCCCGCTTTTATGCAGAGCATACTAAGCTTCTATTCAGGCATTGTGAGTCCTTTAGCTCTCATTTTATTGCCGTTTTTCAATGCATACAGATATTTCACTCGGAAGCACCTGCTTGCAAGAAAGGGTATTGTATGTGGTGCTTAAAAGTAAGAGTGTCATTCAACTTCCTGAACCACCAGAAAAGGTTGAATGGCCAAGCTGGTTTTTGTATAATATCTCTCTACTTCCTTATAAAATATTATAAATAAGGCAGTTCTAGTTTCTCTGTGGTCTTTAGGACTGAATGACTTTGCCATTTCATGAAAATAAACAAAAAAAGTGAGCTAAAAATAGGAGCATTAAAATAGAATTTTTACACATCATTGAATCTTGGGTTCTTATGTATCTTCATGCTGGTGCATCAGATAACCATGGGGTTATTACTAAGTAGTAGCCTGATCAAATGCATGATGAATTCACAGAACATTTGGGGCATTAAGAGACCTATGGAGATCATCTAGTTCAACCACACTGCTGAAAACAGTGATGAAATAGAGTGAAGGTTACTCAGGATTGTCCCCAGTCAGATTTTTAATATCTTCAAGGTTGGAGACTTTACAAGCTCTCTGGTGAGCAACCTGTTTCAGTGTTCAATCACGCTTACATTAAAAAAAGTATTTTCTTTTTTCTGGATTCCTTTCTGGTAAAGACTGAGGCAAAGGAAGCATTGAGTACCTTGGGTTCTTCCATGTCCTTTACCACCCAGTCCCTTGCCCCATCAGCATCAGGCTCGCATTCTTCCTTGTCTTCCTTTTGCTTCTGATACTTATGCTTGAGGTGGGCTCCTTTCAGTCCTGTGCTGTTGATTATGAGGAATCTTGTGTCTAATAAACCTCCCACACCTTTTGCTTGCCAATGTGGCCCACTACTTCCTCACTAGGTTGTTGCTCATCCTTTCCCTTCTCTGTTGGCTTTGTTTTAAGGCAAAGATGCTTTTCCCCCACTTTGTCAGAAATAACCTAAAATAATTATGTTGCCATGTCTGTAAAAAGTATGAAGAGTGGATTTGCTGAAATGTGTTATATTAGAAAGTTTTTCAATTTTAGCAATTTAAAATGGGTTTACAGATAAAGATTTAAATAAAATGATACATTTTGAAAATAAATTGTGTTACTTAAAATAGCATTTGAAGATTATCTAGTTCTCTGAGATTTTGATGGGGTTGGGAAAAGGATGAACACGCAATAAACTTCTGGGAAACAAATATTAAAAACATGGTTTTGTGCCTGTGCACTTGTATGTGTCAGCATGCACAACTCTTTAGATTCCTTTAAGAACATGTTTATCTTTTTTTGTTGTTGTTGATTCTCTTCATTATGATTTGAATTCAGAGTAAAGACACTGCCTCATTTTCTTCCTACCTCCTTTTGTTCCTTCTTCGGTGTATTAACTGTTTTCATTGCATGCACGAAAGACACAATGATTATAAACTCCTCTGTCACTCATCATCCTAACTGAGGCATTAAATGGTTATTGAGGCTCTCAGAAGCAAACACTCCCACACTGTCAACCTTTTTGCTGTGAAGTTTTGAAGATACCAAGGATGAGGAAGCATGACCTAAATTTGAATAATAGTATAGGGTTGTGTACAGCAAATTTATGCCAGCATCCCAGGAGGACTCTGTCCATTCTGCCTTCAATACCAATCTGTGTATTCCTGAGTCCAGTTCCTGTCTGTCATTGAGTTCAGTCTGGGACTTTCCCAATGTCTGCCAACATCATCAGTGGTGATGGTGTCGTCAGGGGGGTTAGGTTTGATATTGGTTTTCTAGTATTTGTATATATTCTATTTTATAGTTACTATTTTCATTAAAGCTGTTTCAGTTTTCTTTTCCAATCCATAAGTCTCTCTCCCATATTCTCTTTCTTTTCTCTTTGGGAAGGAAGAGGAGTTAATAGAGAGCATCTGCCATTCATCTAGTGGCTGGCTCTAAACCTTGACACTCTGTTTTACCAGTATAAAGAATAACTTCCTGTGGATATGAGTGGAGTGTTTCGGTGCAGCAATCTTCTGGGATTATTTTAGAGCAACAATATTCACTAATAACAACTATGGCAATTATCATGTGTTCCTTTATCTGTTGGCACCTGGTTTAACTTTTCAGTTTCTGTGGCTCTGAGGACTGTCAAAGGACATGCAATGTGCTGCTTTTAAGTTCTTGGTTAGCAATTACAGTTTTATGATCTGGTTTGAATGATTTAGTCATTGGAATGACTTAGTCCCTAGGATAGTTTAGATTCTGAGATTAAAAACTGTCATTCTTGCTAGTTCCTTGGTAGTAGTAACTCATTTTGCTGTATACTCTGATGAACAAATTCTGATTCACGCTTTCCAGTTGGTTGTTACAACTCCTTTCGTATGCTTTGGAGTACACAGTGGGGATGCTCTGACAGGATAGTAAACCTAACTGACATAAGGAAAAGGAAATAAAGCAAACTATCACTGCCTCCCTTTTGGGGTAAGGTGCAAATTGATCTTCTGTTTATTCCTCATGAGTCTTCTGTGTCTGGGCATTTCTTGCATGTATTTTGTTTGGAAAGTACAGTTAAATGTGCAAGTGATTACTGCATGAATTCATAAATAACTTAAAATCTAGAATGTTAAGGAGATGTTTCATAAGAAGTCTAGACCCAGTATTTCAGCATCCCTAAACAAGCCCTTTTGCATCAAATTTTGTAAGATTTTTTTTAATACTACAGAATAACTATTACTCTTAGATGAATCTGTGTGTACATGTATATCTATATCTATGTATCTGTACTGTATAAAAATACTGAAACAAAGATCTACTTTGCAAAAGTAGGGCTACAATTTACTTTTGTGTGGCAAGATTGCACAGTCTTGATGGTGTATAGAGAGCAGAATTCATCATCAAGACAGGTCCACAAATACTTGGATACAGAGAATGTACTACTGCATCAGAATGAATGTCAGGAGTTGAAGTACTGTAGGAATGTATGATATGGTGCTGCTGTTTCTATAAAATAAGTCAAGCAAAGCTATTGATATGGCGTGTTTGAGCAACTTAAAAATAATTAGAAACCTACCCCCCATACCTATGATTTAGTGTTAAGTGGGACTGGTAAACAGTTATAAAGGATATTATTTTGGGCAGAGACTGAGCAGTTGTACAGGAAGGGTTAAAAGAAAACCTCCCATGAAAGGGATGTAACTTGCAGTTAATTGCAATTGGCCTTAAAGGTAGTTTATAGAACACTACCTGTTGAAGAGGTAAATTTGATTTGAGAAATAGACCTTTAGTTACACTGTATCAAATTCAGTGAATTAAGTAAGAAAAAAGTAGTACGTATGCCTCAGATTAATTCAGCTTGACTAATATTGCAAATAATTTCAGAACAGTCACCCAAGAATGCCATAAAGATTGATGAGTGCCAAAAGACAAATAAGCAGCCTGTCTGCTTTTTTTAATGGAGTTTAAATCTGTATCTTTTACTTCACTTTCAGTGATGCTTTGGTACTAATTTCTAAAGCCAATGCCAAAGTTTCAGTTCACTTCTGGGAGTTTACAAATGTTACCAAGAGCAAAACCAACTCAAGATGGAACCCGATCTTAACCTGATGCAAAAGTCTCCTCAATTCAGTTTGCGTTAGGGTGAACTGAAGAGATATACAGTATTAGTAAGTTCAAGGCAGTTTTCTTGAACTGAGTGGATTGTGCCCTGATATGACTACCTATGCTGGATAAATAGCATTCAGAGGTTATTCCAGTTAATATTTTTATTGCTTTTACTTAATACTTTTTATTACTTTTATGAGGTTAGAGGTCACTGCTGTCCTCAGTCTAATCTCAGGAGATTTACTCTGAATTTCCAGAGTCTCCAGCTTCTTTGGTCAGCATCTTTGTAAAAATTAAGTCGAACTTACAACAACAGTTCTTATGGAAACAGATATATAAAGTATTCAAGATAATAATAGAAGCACCATGGTCAGTTTATGTTGAAAACCACTTCAGAGCAAGAAATCACTGAAAAGCAATGCATATGTTTCTCAGAATTGGTCATTTTTTGTCAAAACAATCATATCTGGGATTTTGATAAAGAGGTCCTTGATGTTAGGAAAACATGTTCCAAGATAGAACTTTTAGAATTCATATCCAAAGAAGAATTTTTTATCTTAAAATAAAGATTTATTTTAAAATAGGTTTCAAGAATACAGTGCTGTTACTTGACCTGTTTAGTATGGATATTGGATTTGGTGATGTGCTGTCAAATGTTATGAGACAGTGAATGTTTTTGTAACTGCAGTTTTCAGTATTAGATCTGAAAGATTCCATATATTTATCTTTAAGTAGGATTATGTACCAAGAAATAAATTCTGAGAAGAGTGTATATGAGTGCGGCGGGAGATCAATGGACAACGCGTACACGGATTAATATAATCCAAGCATTGCCGTTTATTGCCCGAAGCTCACTCATTATATACCCACCAGCGCTAACCGTGTGCTGGAAGCACCACTCTAATTGGTAACCAACTCTGCCAGGCGCTAAGCAACATCTCTTGATTGGCCAGGTACTGCTCTCAAGGCGCCTCCCTTGGTTCCACCTTCTGCCTCCATTTTCTTGCTGCTTCACTCCTGTGTCACGTGCCACACGTGGCTGTCCCCATGTGTCCTTGTTTACAACCTCCCTGTAACCGTCCTTGTGTGTCCTTGTTCACATCTTCCTTGCAGCCATTCTTACTGGCGCCGCCAAGTCTGGGTTTGCTCACATGTCTATTCTTATGGAGATACCTCTCCACATATGAGAACCATAAACTAAAATGCAAATTTGACAGAGAATGGGATTGCATTTTAAGTTTCAAAAGAGGTAAAAAGATAATGAAGATGAAACTTTCCTGTGTCCTCCCCACTATTTTCTTCTCCCTTTCTGCTTTGTCTAGCATATAAAGGCCATTTAAAGTGATTTCAGTATGTGAGTTTATCTTCATGTTTTCTTGAGACATGATACAGTGCAGCACAATGTGATAAGATAAAGATGGTACAAAGAGGTACACAGGAAAGAGATACATCACTAAGCATGCTCCTTCAGAATAATGAACTTCTCGGTCATATTTAATACATTAAATGCATTTGAGACATCTAACATCCAAGACATTAAGTTAGTTGTCATGGAGGACTGCATAGAAGTGATTCAGTGTTGGTGATTTGTAGATGGCATGCAATCTCTTAAATTTAATTTCTGGAACTTTTTAAATAGTTCAGTTTTTGATAGGAAAAGAGAAGATATGATGTGACAGTCATGAATTAGTTAATATTTAGAAGCCCGGTTCCTAGAGATGCTAGGATTTATTCCCAAAATACCAAAGTAAATGCCTTCACTGACTACCGTAGACTTTGATTCCTGTTCTGGAGAAGAGATAAGGTGGGAAAAAAATGTTATGACTCTGCAGCTTTCTGGAACTGAAAGAAACTTCAGTCTGTTGAAACTGAGAATGCTTTAATTTTATCTATTGTTACAGTGCTCCAACACATCAAAAGTATTTCAAAAGTCGTTTAGTTAATGATGGTTTCTTAAGTTGTGTCTCAGCCATGGGAGGTTACAGGGACTTACCAAGGTCAGTTGATGGCAAAGTAGAGAAGATAGCCAAGGACTTCCAAGTCCTAGTCAAGTGATTATTAATGCAGCTTGCTCTGTTTTTTCAGATGCAGAGGAATCTTGTCACTGTTGATGTGTTTAGGTATTTTACGTTTCTTCCACCTTGTTGAAACAATTCTTCAGAACAGAATTATGGTTTACTGTATCTGTACACATCATCTTTGGCCCCTTAGTTTTGCCCATATTCACTCTTTAGCCAAAAGTAGGAATCTGTGTTTTTTGCCTCAAAGGAGTAGGTGCTTGCAGACTATCTCTATTTATTATGTATTAATTTATTAGTACAGATCTCTCTTGCAGGATAATCCCTCTGATGGAATTTTCCATCTCTAATATATAGAGTATGAGATGGGGTTCTGTAAATGTTACCTAGCACAGATACAGGACTATCTGAAGTAGTGCTTTGGTTGTTAAACCGTGTTACTTTCCACCTTTTAAACTGGTAACCAGATAAACTGGTGATGCAAAAATGGTTTTCAAAAACAGTTGGGATTTGTAGAGTGAGAACTGACTTGATTATAATCAAGCTTCTCTGTTCTAAGAGTAACTTTCAATGAAACTTATGATCCAAGGTTTCTAAGACTCTTTAGTACAGAGATTGTAACTCTTCCAACACTTCAAATTAACCAGATACCCATCAATTGAGAGATTTCAGATTTGAGATTGAGATGTCTTGTCCAACACTGTGACTGGTAGAAAAGTGTGTATGGCATAAAGACTTCCATTGTGCATCACGTCATGGGTTCTGCTTACCATAGCTAATACCTAGTATGAGTCTGTCCTGCTGACAAAATAAAATTTGTCTGAAAAATACCATTTCTCACTTAATTCTTTTATGCAGTGTTTGCCTAAATAGTTCCAGAATAAAAAATAATTGCACAAATGAATTGGTGGGCCTTAATCCTGATTTTTTTTCAATTAATGTTATTTTTAATTAACTCAAATACGTTTTCAGTTTTTGATTCTAAATTACAGTGTGTCTGATTTTAATATTATTCTCATCTCATTGTATACATGTAATAGTATGTGAATACTGAAACTGGTTTATAACAATATAATATCTCCTTTTCTAATTGTGTAACAGATAGACTAAACAAATAGTTTTGTAACCATTGTTCACAATTTTCAGAGCTCACATATTTCAAATCTATTAATGAATGTTGTTCTACTTTCTTTTATGGCACAAACATGATTTGACAATAAAGGCTCAAAATATTTTTAATCAAAAGGAATATGACTGCAACTAAAAATAAAAGTGGATACAATAAGTGTCAAGCTATGACTAAATTAGACAAGTACAGAACATTCAGACCTGATTTGTTTTAAAGTGTCTAAATCATCAGAATTCAAAAGATAGTGTTTTGGTGGCAAAATAGCCTTTTTGAATGAAATTACTTTCTTTATCCTCAAGGAAATGGAAGCATAATTAGATTTTCTGTAAAAATATAACAAATTCTTAAGACAAAATTCATGTTTTTAAAAAACAGAGAAAAACTAAATAAGACAGAGAGAGATAGGCAGTTTTTAATTTCCTTAATTCTTTCAGAACAAGTCCAGTGGAGTGCTAGAGCTGATGTAATTGCTACATAGAATTGAAAGGAAGTATCACAAAATGTGTTCTACTTTTGCTAATTATACTGCAACCAGCCAAAATATAAACCAGGAAATGTCACATTGGAATGGGCTTGTATTTCACAAAGCACTGGAACGTACACACTCTTCACTGTCACCTGCTGTCTTTTGATATGTCAATCCTACTCTCTTAATGGGAGTTAGGTATTTAGTTACTTTCATTTTCTTAGACAATGTCAGCCTTAAAGTTTACCAGCTATTTAAGTACCATGATGAATAAGGCTTTATTGAAATTGCTCCTGTACCAACATATGGTATAAGATCCTTGTGAAAATATAGCAATGTAGAGCAGGATGGGGAAAAATTAGGTCCTTTTTCAATGAATGAAGAAGGGCAGGTCTTCTGTAAACCAGGTAATGTTAATTTTAAGAGATGAAGCCAAGAAGTCAGTCTGTGTGTATGGTCACTATGTATGGTAGAATTTGATGCTTTAATGGATTTGGTGGACTGGCTCCACTGCACTTTATCAGTGATTCCTTTTATGAAAGCACCTGGAGAAAGCCTGCTTTGATAAAAGAGTATGGCTAACTTAATTTTCAATTTTAAACAATGAATTTTCATTTCTACTTTGTCTGTGTAGAATCAAAAACCCTAATCAAAATTCAGACTAACTCCTTTCAAATAACTGCTGAAGGAAGCAATGGTCTACATTCTGTTAATCAAGTTACTTTCACTATTATTTCAGTAATTCTTAGGAGGATGCCAGAATTTTGTGAATACCATAAAAACATTTACTCTGTTTTAGGAAAATAGGATTTTAAATTCTTCTTAGAATCAGGCTAATATGGCTATGACTGTCTAGTTTCTTTCTATTCAGATTAGATAAAATATGTGTTTTCAAGTAAGTTGTGTAAGAGAGGGTGAACAGACTACTGTGAAATCAATCCATCATATAATGCTACATTACTGTATTACATCAGCAGCCCAGTTTTTTTTAAATGCCAAATATGATTGGTACTGAAAGCTTACCATACTGCAATACAATTATTAAGAACGGCTTTTTTACAAAAGTGTAATTTATAAGTTTCTGGTAAAAAATCTGTTTTGATGGTAGCAGTGTATGCCTGTATTAAACAGAGTTTAATGCCTCAGAGCAATTTAAAGGACCAAGAGAGCCAGAAATTTAGGTGTTATATAGTATCTCAGGTCCCTAGATGCTGAAATATTAGCAGAAGACCAGCTTGCCTCCTTCAGTCTTACCCTAGCCACAGGGCAGAAATCAATGCAGAAATAACCAAACTTCATATGTTTGTGAAACACTGGAACAGGTTGCCCAGAAAGGTGATAGATGCTCCATCCCTTGAAATGTTGAAGGTCAGGTTGGATAAGGCTTGGAGCAACTTGATCTAGTTGAAGATGTCCCTGCAAGGAGGTTAAACTATAGATAATCTTTGGAGGTCCCTTCCAGCCCAAGCTACTCTGTGATTCTATGATACATATATTCCCTCTTGCAGTTTGATTGTGAATGGAGAAGTAATCTACGTGTTGATCAGCTTCCTCATCAGCTAGTGTCCAGAGCACGTTAGAGAACCTCAAAATATTTGCAGGCCTATTTTCTAAATACTTACTCTGTTTTCATATTCTTGTTTACCCTGAAGTGTTATTTATGTCAATGTAATTTTAAACATTTCTTGTAATTAATTCTTCCCTCTTCAGCATTTGAAGGATAATGATACTGTATTTATTCTAAAAGGTCTCCTCCTTTTTCGGCACTGGCTGCTTTTAAAATGATCTGCTGCTGTGATGTCTTTGTAATGTTTGAGATCATCTGACAAGTAAGGAAAAGAGATTCCAACCAGAAAAATTTAGATTTAAACCCATTAGTAACAGATGGCATAGGAAGCTGTACCAATTTAGAAAGCATCTGGATTTGTGGACTTTAGAATGAAATGACAATATTTTGGGGTAAATATAAGTATTCTCCTGAGGAATGTCACTTTATTTAGGTAGATTAATATATTGTGACTCTGCTCTATCCTATAGATAATATTTTTGTGAGTGTTTTTTATGAAGGCAAAATGTGCCGTTAGTCTCCATTCACTTTTTTTTTATGAGTTAACCATGTATAAGCTAATTTAGTCCTTGTTTTGCACTTCTTACAAAAATGTGTGCTGGTGTTTTCTTCTTTAGATTTTAAGCCTGTATGCTCACCAGGGTACCAGAATCTGTTCTGATTTTTTTTTTTTTTTTTCTGTTGAATTTTGACATTTTGCTTTTGTTTCTCCTTGGAAAAAAATCTAAAACTTTTGAACACTTTTTTGTTATATTGTTTTGAATAGTCCGTCTGGCATGCCGGAGATCAGGTTTACAGTTGAACTTGTCTGTTTCTGAAATATACAGGAGACCACATTTTTAATGTCAGGACCATCATATCACAAATGATTAGTACAACTCAGGAAAATCTTGGCTTTGAAAGACTGTGTTTTAAAAATATGTATTTTGCCTAAGAAACATTATTTCTATCTCTGGTAGCACAATTTAGAAGTTCAAGTCATGACCTGAAAAATTAATAAGTATTGTTTATAATTTTTAGCTGCTTAAAAAAATTATATTTTATTCTGAATGAAGTATTACAGAAATACCTCTATTAATAGAAATACTCTTTCACCAAGACCTTAAGCTGTGTTTCCTTCTCAAGTACCCATAGTGATGCTTCCTTTTCCTCTGTCATGTCATCACATGTGATGGAAATAATGATTTTACTGAAAGCAAAGATGCAGTTTCCAAAATTATCATTGACTTCAGTGATTTTGCAATTTCACCATCTGGATGTGTTTTTGAACTCTTTTGGATAAGCTTTCTTTGGTTTGGTTGTCTAACACTACCATTCAAGGCTTGAGAAAGTTGTATTTCTAATTAATTCTAATTAATAATTTCTGACCTATGAGAAAAACAGATCAATAAGCTGAAATGCCTTTATTTATGTACGTGGAATTTAAACAGGAAAACCATTCATTTTAAGAGGTAACTTTTGCATAGGGTGGTTTTTTTTATATTTTCTGTGTCCCATTGTGACATTTCCTAAATACAGAAAATGAATCTTTGCTTGGAAAGGCCAGAGTAAAAATAAATTATCAAGTAGTAATAGTATGAAGCAATTTTAAAGAATAATTTATTATTTTTTAGGTGATTAATTTAAAAAATACTTTTGTTCTTACTTAATAAAGTTTTTTGTTGTTTCAAATTGCATTTTCATGAAGACCACGGAGCTAGAATTGCCATGTACCCAATTTTTGTACAGTTAGCATAACATTTTCTATAAGCTTTTCTTGATTCCAAAGCTGAATCAGTATGTTATAGTCCCCCAAAGTTATATAGTTTTTCTGTAATAGCAGTTGAGTAGCTTTTAGAAATTATTTCAGTTTCCTGTTCACTGTCCACCCATAGAGCTTTAATATACATGCAGTGAACTGGATGTATGTCCTATATGTTTAGATATAGGACTCTTAGGTGAGAAAAAAATAAATCTAACTGGAAAAAAATTGAAGTGATAACCTGTACTATGTTATGGATTTGTTGACATAGTTCTGAAATGCTGAATTCTTTGAAAAATGTACTGACAGAAGCAAACTTGCACTATTTTTGTGAATCAGAATAAAGAAGCAGTTTTTCATGGAAAAAAAAAAAAAAGCAATATTAATTAAATGTTTTCAGTTCAACTTATCCAAAGAAGGCACAGTAAGAAATAAATCAGGTGAAAAGCTGTAGAGTAGTGGTGTAAATGGAATGTTACCAGGAGATCTTCAGTTTACCCAGTGTATGAGGCAGAGGAACAAAGTCATATTGTGTGACATGTTGGTGCATCCAACCACTACCTCAACATTAGCAGTCCCTGGGAGAAAAGCTAATAATTTGTTGGCATAAATCGTTATCTACAGAATGTACTATACGGTATTTTCAAGATTTTTCCATTCAATATTGTACAGTTTTATGGGATTAACCTTTATCCATTCTTTGTCTAGGGATCACCGATAGCTGTAGCTTCCAAATAGGCCACATGATTACAGGTTAATCGTGGGAGTTCAAAGTATGCTTTTAAGTCATCTTTCTTCCAAGAAGTATTAAAAAGAGGTGAAGTAAATTCTGTTCCAGCAGACTATATATTTGATTTTTTTTTTCAGCATTTAAAATTCTGAAACTGTATTTCTTCCTCAGATACTCTTGCTTCCAAAATAAAGCATTGTAAAGTAACTTTGTAGAAAATTTTTTGCTGTGCAGTAGTTATGAATATCTGAGCTGCCAATAACTGAACTGATTTTGCATATTCTCTTTTACACAAAGATTTTTTCCCCTTTTTTCCTCTTTGAGAGAACATATTTAAGTCAGGATTTATTTTCATCAACATAGTTCACCACTACTGAAAGGTGGATACTGCTTCTTTTATAGTGGCTGAGCTGTGTGGCTGTAAGTGCATGTTCATTCATTGTCCCTAGGATTCTGCTTCTCCAGGTATAGATATCCAGAATTTGGTATAACTGCTCAAAATAGGCAAGGTGCTGGAATGAAAAGCAAAAGAACTACTTGTATGATTTGTAATAGACTACAAGCACTTTTTAAATGAAATGTTGGTGATTAAGCATTTTAGATGCAGAAGAGCATGCTTAAAATTATCATTCCAAAAGCACAGTTCTACATCAGCAAAGTGTGCAGAGTCTGTTGTATTGATGCAAGTTCAGTGGTAAACAGGCAGTTTTGATGGCAGGGACAAGCCAAGTGAGACTGTTAATCTAATTAGAAAAAAATCAGGTCAATAATAATCGCATGGAACTGGCATAAATTTTCAAATAAATGCAAAATGACCTAAATTATTCTTAATAAATGACAAAAGCTTGCCCTGTGCTCATTTAGTTTAAGTGTAGGCTGCTAGTATATATAGTACAAGCTTTGTTTTACAACCAATCTGGAACATTACCTCTTTGCTATATCTGACACAGTGTAGATAAAGAGGGCAAATAAATTTGAATCTTAATTAGAAATTCTCAAATTAATAATTACAAATGCAGACATAAGAGTAATGCAAGATAATGCTTCAATACAAAGTTCTGTGTTGCATGTGAAGCTAGAACACCTTTGGCTCTCCCTAAGTATTGTGTGTGAGGACAGAGTATGACCTGTTTGATCATATCAGTGACTTCGTACAGCAGAAGGAAAGCAACACGAGGCAGATGTATCAGCACCATAGGTGTATGTAGTAAATTAGGCTTTTCAAACTATTTCCATAGGATCCATTTAATATGATTGTAAACTTGTGTGTTGATTTGTCATTTGGTTTTATGGCATCAAATAATTAATTCAGCAAATACAGGTTCTGAAACAGATGAGACCAGTCATTCTTGTATTCTCTCAGTTGAGAAAGTTATTCTTTCTTTTAATGTTCATCAGAGAGTTCTTAGGGCAGTTCCCTGTATTGGTGGACTGGAGCAGAATTTACTGACTTATAAGAACTCCTGACTGACAGTTAGGATTTTTTTCTAACAAGTTCAGGTCATACATGACCGCCATGACATAGCCATAACAGTGTGGTTAATCTTGCATGTTTTAAGACATCTTTCAGCAGCAGAGTTTAGTCAATAATCTAAATGTACTTTTGTGGACTTGTGACTTAAACTTTGTTCTCATCCCAAGTAGGAATGGAGAGTTGAAATAACCCAATTCTGCATTAAATGGAAAATGCTAAAATCTTTCCTACAGAGATGTCAAACCATCTCATTTCTACACACTTGATTTAAAAATAGAGTTTTCAGCACTCCTGACCTGAGATGATGTGCTTTAGTTTTGTGAGCAACACTGAAATATTTTATCTGGTAATCAGTTTGCCTGTATCTGTGCTTGTCTGTGCAGCCTCATGGGATTTGTAGTTCCTGTGTTTTGTGCTCTTTTCTTCTCTATGATACAGCTTGACTAACTTAACAAAACCCCCTGGTTCATTGAGTGGGTCAGGTCCCAGGTGGCACTGTGATGATTCAATTAAAGAAGGATATTGCGGTGGTTGTTGGCGTGCGTAGTCCAGGCAAAGAGCAGCTCACGTGGCAGGATGGAGAGTCTGAGGCTCCTGAAGTGTAACTCTGATGGGGTAGTTTAGCCATTTACGTTAGTGTTGGATGTTTTTTGTCCCAGTGAAGCACAGCAATATACTTTCTTACAAATCTTCTGCATCCTGCAATTGCAGGCTTTTTAGCTGATGGAGTTCTCAATAGAAAATTTGTAGTGTAATTGGCAGTGTGTGATACAGAGCATATATAGTACAGTGAAGTTTCAAGAGAGGAGTGCTGTTTAATGCGAGAGCAGTTACAGACAATTATCAGCATAATACTAACAAGATGAGAATATATCTATCTATTCTATATAGTTAGCATGTACTGGAAAAGTGGCCATTACCTTTTAAGGAACCTTGCAACTTTCTCCTACCCTGCTGGTTTCGTTCAGCCCATGGTTGCTTCATGTACGTCCCAGCATGAGGGGCTGGCTAAGGAAAGCCTCCTGCAATCTGCTGGGCAGCTGCACTAAAGACCTTGGACTCTGTAATGTGTTAGAGTAGCAAGGGGTAAAAATGTCTAGGGAAACTTGCTGCATAGTGTAAGAAATTATTACATACTGTAACTTGTTCTTTAGCAAGTTTGGGTGAGGTTTGTAGTTAGTTCCACTGGGTTATTCCACCCCTGCATTTGTGTAAAATGAAGAAGGATTTCAGCAAAATTAACGAAGCTGTAGTATGGATGGACCCCGGTACACTCAACATAAGAGCAATCCCCTATTCTGAGGTACAATAACCGAGTATAAAATTAGATTTGATTTCATTTTGATATTCCTGGGTATACTTTTAATTCCCTGGCACCAAAATTTGTTTTAGTAACAGAAATTGAGTTGAGATATCTGTAAATGTGTAAGTAGGACAAGGCTTCAAGTATCTCTTGAACTTCAGTTTGTTCCAGACCATTGCTTTCTTTTTCTAGTCTTGGAATCCTTGTATCTAGTGACCATTTTTATGGGGAGCTGATTTATGCAGGCTTTTAAGGGAAAAAAAGACTCTTGTCCTCTACTGACAAACTTTGAGCTATTAACTTTTATTGTCTTTGAATTAATTAAAACCCCCGTATCTTAGGAAGCAGTGATGCTGAATTATGGTGCAAGGAGATGATTTTTGCAAGATATGTCAATTGATATTCACATTTAGATTTTGAAATTTAAAGATCAGGGTCTTCCCAAACCACATGGCACTGAAATCTAAGGACCCATAAGAATTTTGCTCCTAAGAATTGTATTCATTTCACCTAGCTGTAAGTAGCTGAAGGATACTAGTCCTGGTTTGTTGTCAAGACTTCCACTGTCAATACTGGAGAAAGATACCTTTCTGTAGTGGCTGATGGTTAAAGGTAGAAGAGATGAATCGTACCCCGTATGGCAGAAACATCTGATCAAATCAAAGAAAAGCCTAATAAGCATAATCCTTTAATGGACTCAATAATACGCATGACTGAGAAGCATCACCTTCACTTCCCATTTGGTAACTTTTAATCTCTCTCCCCCATGGCCAGGTACTACTGACTCTGTGGGCTTGTCAGTTCTCTATGGGTTCTACCCCTGGGCTAAGTCATGCACGACTCCATGCCTAGCTCTCAGTGTGTTTGCAGCAGGGTCAGTGGTCATCGTTAGGCAATGGCTCCTATGTCCTGTAGCCTTTCTATTACAGGCTATAACCATCTTCTTTCTTATTACTTCGTATAAGATACATTGTCACTGTTGTCATCGAACTAGCCTTTGAAGTAGATTTCACAGAGTCCTTACATGTCAAGACTGCAAATCATCTTCAAAAGATGAATGAAGTTTTAAATATTAATAAGTTTGTTCTCAGCTGCCTATACATCAGAAGGTTAGTGAGTTTTTGTCAGGGTTAGAATTGCCTCACTGGTAAACAAATGGTGCTTTTTTGAAGTATATATTTTTTTAGAAACACTCCTGTGGAATTCTTGCTGCACTGTGAACTTCCTTCTAGCTACACTTTTCCTGTTAATTGAGTATAATAATGGAAACTTTTTCAAGCACATTGAGCTTCAATTGTGAGTGATCAGGAGGCAATTGTTGCTTATGGATTTATTTTCTTTGAGTTCTGTTAGAAGGCTTAGGACTGAAAAAGATTACACTGCATGATCAGAGCCAGTCAGGTTTAGCACGGTAGCATGTAAGAAAAGAACTGTGAAAGCCCAATCCTGAGGTGAAGTGAAGGAGCTTGTATTTCATTTTTGAGCATTGGATCAGGTGACTCAGAAGCAAACAGGAAGGAAAGTTATTATACCAAGCAGCATCTTATATTTCCCAGATTAGACTACTTGAGCAAATTTAGATGAAGACTTTATTTCATCATTTTAATTAAACTATTCTTCCCTTTTCATTGTCTTAGGTCATTGCTGATGAGTGACAGAGAAGTGCCTTGAGTGCTGCTTCCCAAATATGATTAAATGAGATGTTTTTAAGTGGAATAGGTTATACATTTGCTGAATTTAATGCAGCTAAAACAGAAATAGGGACTATGTATATTGAAAGTTAAAATGTGGACCTGTGTATGTTGGATTAGATGGCTTTGAATCTTTAAATGAAGCTTTTTTTTTTTTTTAATTGCCCTTTATTTTCTTGAGTTCTTATGCTTAAAATTTAAGATGATCACAAAATGCAAGGGACCTTTTAGATTTCTGTGCAAAAAGGGACAAGAAAAGTAAGAATTTTTTAGTCTAACACTTTACATACAGAATCCCAGGTCAACGTAACTGATTAGGAGTCTGCTGTTATGTTGTATCTTGTTTCAGAACATTCCTAGTAATTTTTGTAAACTGAGTTAGCCAGGCAGTTCACAATGATACTGTCTGGATTATGAGCTCCCTTTTGCACAGAGGGTGTTCACTCCTGACACAGAGCAATGATCCTAGCTAAACATGCAGGGGAAGGTGTAATTTTGCAGTCCAGACATCCTAGAGCTCACTTTGCTAATCAAAACCAGAGAACTCCCTTAGAGCTACAATCCCTATCAGAGTTCAGATTTACACAGTTTAGATTCAATCTTGTCCATGAAGCAAGTTTAGGAAAGCAAATGTTGATGTCAATTAACCATTTATTCCATATACCCTCAAAATACTGATTACTGACAGCACTAGGAATGCTAGACATTAAATGTTTGTACTCTTGCGCATTCCTGAGAAAGAGGTAACTGCATATCACTGCCTGTAATATTATGTTCTAGGATTGTGTCCTACATTTGTAGTAATCCTTATTATAATGCAGGTATACCTTTATCATGTTGCCTTATGTATGAATTTCCTTCTAGGCTTTGTTCCAGTGTAACATACATTATTATTCACTCTGCAGTTCTAGCAATATTCTTATAAACTTACACTGCATGTATGGAAATTATAATAAAAGTTAATTCTGTTCATTTCTAGAGGAGACTATGCACCTATAGTTATAATTTGCTTTATGGTTTAAAGCGAACCTATTCACTCAAATTTGAATTACTACTTAATTTAAGGTCTTACTAAGACAGTTTACCAACTGAATTTAGAAGAGGTTGAAACAAGCCTTCACTTACATGGACAATAAATGTAGGGATGGATTCCATATCATAGACAACAGTTTCTCAGCTTGGCAACTTCTTCAGAACATTATTAATAGCCTTTCTTATTTAAATAATTCTATGTCAGGTGAAAGTCATTACAATGAACATTGGTTCTTTTCTTCTGTTACATTCATATGTTCCTCATTCCTGTGGAAGACACATCTTGCTAACAATATCTACTTCTTGTATGTACTTTCTGTTTTGGACTATGCTACTGTGTTTGCATTCCTTGGGTTGTTAATGTGTGATACATAAGTTAATGGAGCACGTGAACCTCCAGACACTCTTTGCATAAACAGAATTTAATGAACAAGCTAGTTGACTTTGTTTTCATTTTTGGTATGAATTTTTTGTTCTTTTCCCCTACGTACACAACTGGTAACACCAGCACCTTTTCACTTTCCTGGCTCTACATTGGGCAATGGGGCCCAAACCCCGACTGGGTCAATTAATGCACAACTGCAACTAATGCTGATTTGCCCTTTGCTGATTTGGGTCATATGACTTCTATGGAAACATGGTATATAACAGAATTTTACCTGTTAGTCTCTTTTCTCAGCACAACCCAGCCATGAATTCTTTGAGAACCTATTGAGGGGACAGAGGTGAGATAGAAATATTTTTAAGATTTGACTAATAAAATAATATAAAATGCTCTGTCACGAAGTGTTTTTTAAGGAAAAAGGAAAGATAGTTATAGTTCATTTTATCACAATATCATTGAATATTTTGAGAAGTTAGATATTCAAAGGATGAAAGATGGAGTTATCTTATGTGTAAACTTTAATTACAAAAGGTGCAAGAATAAAAACTGGTCTTGTCGGCCAATGACTCTGTCTAAATATTCTCTGTTTTCCAGTAAAAGGCCTTGCTGTTCATAGTTCACAGGAAAGTGAACCTTTGGGTTGGGCATAATTTATAAAGTGTATAGGCCAAAAAAATTAGCCTAAAAAAATTGAGTTGGAAAAAATGAATTGATGTAAAAAAATATATATAAAATTACAGTAAAGTGTTTTTAAACATTTTTATGTCCACTCCATTGCCTACAAAAAAATTTTATGTCTCTGGCTCTGCTGTCTCCAGGGATGAAAAATTGCATTGTGTTGTATTTTTTTTTCCTCTTCTCAAAAGAAAAGAAGGATTTTTTGCTTTGACCTTGAAAGGTCTATTTTTGTTTTAAACTGACTTCATGAGTCTGTTTTGCTTTTATATGTGGTACAGTTCCAGTAGTACAGTCAAAATGTAAAGTTCTATATCCAGCAATGATTTTTAACTACTTCAACTAAATCTCTTTGCTCTGCCTCGGTGTTTCTTTCTCAAGAGACTTTGGGCACATACATTTATTTTAACTGTTGTCCATGAATAAATTACTTGCAGTTTTTTAGTCTGTTCAATAAAAATATGGAATATAAGTTATAAGTTAAAAAAGAAATAACAAGACTGGACCTGTCATTCTGAGAGTTTGATATATGATTTTTTTGAGAATTTATTTTAGGAAATAATTCTAGATTTCTTTATTCATTCTTTTTAATTTTTTTTTCTCTGTGTTCAGATGGAAGATGTCATAGCCCGCATGCAAGATGAGAAAAATGGAATTCCTATTCGCACAGTCAAAAGTTTTCTTTCCAAGATCCCCAGTGTCTTTTCTGGTAAGAGTCAAAGTGAATTTCATAGTATTTAAAGTTTCCGCTCCACCTTACATAAGGAGATGCTCAAATGAAAAACATTTTTAACAGAGTGCTATGGGGAATTCACAGTCATCTGGTCTGGTGGAGACATTGACTATCCTTTGAATACTTTACAGAAAGTTTTTATGTTTCTTTTACTTTGGAGTTGGCTTACACAGAGAGGTTTTTATGCTGTTAATTAAGTGAAGGGAATACTTAATTTACTAGAAAAAGTCAATTACATGAAGATGACAAAGTTTTCATTGCAGAGTTTCTCTATTTCAGATCTGATTCTTAGCCTGTTTTCATGGCAGGTATGAGTTTAATGTCTAGGCCAGTACATGAACAAAGGGAGTGCCATAGCAGCAACAGCACAAAAGGAAAATCATCACTACACTCTGCAAATAATATCGAATTGTGGCTCTAGGTATTTATTATGTTTATGGTCTGCTTTATAGCTATCTGCCTGTGCCCAAGAAGCTAAGACTGAGCTGTCTGTGGTGATTTGCAAGACAGCTGTAAACTATAGCTAATCCAAGTCAGTATTGTCATATGCACAAATATCTGCCTATTTATTAATTAACTTTTACAATATATTTATTCATTTATTTACATATTTTTATATCAATTGTCGAGGTTTAGGGTCAATCCACCAGACCTAGGACAGACTGTCTCTGTATCCTCTCTTTCCCCTCCTAAATAGAGGAAGAGAAAGAGGATAAGGGAGAGAAACTTATGGTCCCCTCCCCTCCCAAATGGGAGAGGAAGGGAATGAGAGAGGGGTTTCCAGATTAGAAAAGAAAGCTAAACCAGCTTTAACGAAGATAATAATAATAAAATGGAATATATACAAATATATACAGAACCAGTATCGAATCCAACCTCCCCCTGATGGCAATTACATCACTGTCACCACTGAGGCTGTGGAGCAGGCACTGACAAAGTCTCAGACTGAGCTCAGCAGCTGATGGGAACCGTGTTCAGGAGCTGGGTTCAGGAACACACGACTTGGGATCAAAGGCAGGTCTGTGAAGATAGAAGTCCAAAGGGAAGGGTCTAGAAGGCAAGAAGGGCAGATTGAAGGGATGGGTTAAGGGCCCACCGAAGGAAAAGGAGTCGAGACCCTCATGATCCCTCAGCTTTATATTGATAAGACGTATATGGGATGGAATACCTCGTTGGTCAGTTTGGGGTCACCTGTCCTGGCCACTCCTCCCCACAGGTGAGGCCTCTCACATTCTGCACCCCCCAATGTGGCACACAAGATCTAGCAGTGACCTTGGTCTGCACACCAATCCTTGGTAGTAACTCTAAACATCAAACATTATCACTGCTAGAAGCAGACACTGTCTGCGAAAACATGCTGTGAGCTTCAGAAAGTGCAGGTAGTTAACAGAGATTCAGATGAAAAGTAAAATCACTGAAAGAATTGGTTTGGTTCTAACTCAAACTAGGACATCAGTTTATGCATTTATATATGTGGATTTGCATCTTTTTGTGCTACCAATGAGTATAGAGTTCATTTGAAATAGATGCCATCATTGAATCTACTTTGTCATCCTATTAAATGATCCATGTTAACTGTATTCTCTGCCTTACGTTGTGTGCTATGTATTTCGGATTAGACAGACTATGGCTATTTGTATAGCAGGACGCATAATTTACCTAAATGGAATTTTTTAGTGGAATAGACAACATACTTTTTAACGTTGTGTTAGAATATTTATACAGTAGTACATAGCAGTCACTGCTACAACTTTTGTATTGAGACATTAACTTTATCAACTGCAGACAGAAAGAAAAAGCATAAGAGAGTTAATTCTTTTCCCTTTGCAGATTTTCTCCCTCAAATACCAGGGCTGTAATTTTTGCTACACATGACTAAAAACCCTACCAGAACAGCACAACTGTCATTTGAGTTCAGTTAATCTACTTTCCTGTCAGTTTTCTATCCTGGGTGAAATCTGAATTATTCAAACCATTGGGTTTCCTTTAATATACTAGGAGTTTGTGTATATGTAGCAAACAAATCTCATCTTGAACTCAAAACTATTGATTGCCAGAACACATGGGAATGTTGTCTAGGGATCATGATGATAATCATTTAAATGTATATAATAACAACTTATAGTACTGTTATTACCCACAAAAGCATCCATACAAAAATGATCAAATCAAGAACAGATGCTTTCCAGTTAAAAAATACATATCTATATAGAATTGTAGAATGTTTTAGGCTGAAAGGGATCTCCAGAGGTCATCTGGTCCAACCTCCCTACACAAGTAGGGACATCTCTATCTAGGTCAGGCTGCTCAGAGCCCCGTCAAGCCTGACCTTGAATGACTCCAGGGATGGGGTCTTCGCCACCTCTCTGGGCAGCCCATTCCAATGATCTATCACCCTCATGTTAAAGAACTTTTTTCTAATATCCAGCCTAAATCTATCCTTTCCTAGCTTAAAACCATTACTCCTTGCTCTATCGTTACAAACGCTTTTGAACAGACCTTCTGCTCCCTTCCTGTAGGCCCCTTTCAGGTACTGGAAGGTCACTATGAGGTCCCCCCAGAGCCTTCTCTTCTTCAGGCTGATTAGCCCCAACTCCCTTAGCCTGTCTTTATACAAGAGATGCTCCATTTACCTGATGCTTTTTGTGG
>VYZX01008499.1:33602-46611 GCA_013401335.1 Brachypteracias leptosomus | reverse complement strand
AAGTCTTGGGTGACTGTTAGTCTTCCCACCATGCAAAATTTGTTTCATGATATGCTTGATAGTTTCTGGAAACTATCCCAGAAATGAACATCCATTTAAAGACAAAAAGAAAACAAAACCCAATCTGGTTCCTCTAAGGTCAGAACCCTTGAGTCTGAAAAGTATTCATTGGCTTGCCAAAAATCAAACTTTTGCAGTAGTACCTGGGATTTTTAAATGCGATTCTGTATGAGTGTAATGCAATCCTAAAATTTGGAATATATGTTAGTAGGTTTAGATCTTAAATTTATGGTCAGTTAGAATAGAATAGAACAGCTACAGATAATATCTCTGTACAAGGCTGTAGTTAGGCAGGTGATGTAATTGTTTTATAAATAGAGACAATAGATATTAATACAATTACATTGTGGAGTATGCATTGAAAAATATCAAGCTTTTTAATTTATGTGGTGTTTTACACTCTTATCTGGTGCCATGTTTTTGGTTGACTGGTGATTATTTATTATATGCATATAGGAAGCAATGTAGATATGTGATAAGTATTGCTGGTACATATACAGATAATATATCCTATTAGGTGTAATACAGCATAAACATAGACATTTGCTTTTCTTTTTAAGATGTTACAAATTCATCTGGGGTAATAGTCTCCTATTCCTTTTAAATTACATCTAACATTAACTCATTTTATTACTTTTCATGCAATGTAATTTCTTTCTGCTTTAGTTTTACTATTTTAGTACATGAAATCATATCTTATTGTCTTTAAATCTACCATTTTAAAGTGATTTGAAATATTTAAGTGAACTGCATGCTAAGAAAAAGTGGTGCTCTATTTGCAGATTTCAATCTGCCATTTTTACAGCCAGATAAATATAGTTAGCCAGTAGTTAAAATAATCAAACTAATTAAAATCCTTCCCTGGAGAATATGCCCCTTGAGCAAGAAATCAGGTTAGCAGGTTTTACAAGACAGCTTGTGACTTAGCTCCTAATTCTGTTGGTTCCAGCTATGAGAAACCGAAGTCTTCATCATTGCAGTTGCATCAGGAGACTGCAGACTTGTCTTTGCAAAAGGACAGCAAAATATAAATTCTAATGATTGTAATTGTTTGCATTTCTGTTGGTGCTGAAGTTATCCACAGGCTAGTTTTGCGTGGTGCTATTATCAAACAGTGTATGTACACTTTATAATAATAAATGTCACCATAACATCAGGATTTTCTCTGTTAGTGGGATGTCCTTTGAATACTCCCACCTCACAGCAAGTAAGCTCCACTCAGTCTAACTTTGCTTTACTAGGAGCTAGCGTTCATCTTGATTATCTGGAGCTTTTTCCTGGGCAGTTGCCTGGTATGGGCCTGAGTGTTTGTTTCAGCCTGGTCATATTTCTTGAAGTGATTGATCATGACACAGACTGAGCAGTCCAATTTATCTGTGTAGTGTATCTGCATGCATGAAATTTCCATTTGTCAAGGGTGCTGAGTATTTGTTATGTTAAGAGAAGCAGAACGGCAAGATCTGGGTTTTCATTTCTTGATTATTTCTGCATGCTGGGAGCTAGCTATCTGAAAAACAACAAAAATGTTATTAACAAATCTTGCTTTTTCTAGAGATGGCAAGACTCCTATGCCACAAGAATTTGAAATACTAAAACCATTTTCCTCCTGACTTAGGACAAGAAGCTAAATTCTCAGCTTTCTATGAACCAAAACTCTCAGATTTTAATTAAAAATAAAATAAATCAAAGCAGAATAAAAAAAGGAAAGTTTCTTTTTGGAGAACATTGAAAACAGGACATGTAAGACATTTAAAAATTTTAGCTGCAACGAACAGATGTTCCAAGAAGCCCATCCCTTTGTCATTGAAGAAGTCCTGAAGGATTCAAATTCATTTTCACAAATTATCAAAACAATTTTAAATGGAATAATAAGATCAAGAACTATTTGTTAGCAGGAAATAAGGGTGCTCAAATGTGTGATGAGTGTTACAGCACCACACACGTTTGGCAGAGCCTATTATAGGATGCTCCCGAGCTTCATAATAAAGGTCAGAAATTGAGTTTATTGTTTAAAAATCTTATCTCTAGTTTTTGCAGTGGGAGAGTGAGCCTTGATGTTACAAAGCAAGCATGTAAGCCTGCAGGAGTTACTCCATTTTCCATGATCCCAGCCCCACAGACTCAGCAGTCCCCAAGGCCAGAGGATGTTGGCATCTTTGAAGGCACAAAGCCCAATGTTCCTGTCATGCACTTTGCCATTTTGCTTCCCACACAACATCCGTCTCTTTTTGCCTTAGGGGTGGAAGATCTCGGTGGGGATGCTCTTGGTTTATTTTTTTCCTCTGTTGGGGAAGATCACTGGTGTACATTCTGCTTCCTGCACTGCTCCATGGAGCTGTCGCAGCAGGTGCTGGGAAGTCAGAAGATACTGAACTTGGGTAGTAGGGTCAAACTATTTGAAAAGCATTGAGAGTATTAAAAATAAAGAGGAAAAGAAAATTAATATTAGCCTCCCATGCGCACATTTTGTAGGATAATATTTTTTATTGTAAGACCTTGTAGTGCTTGAATGTAGGAGCAGGCAGGTGGGACTGATGGGTATTTATTGAGTGTTCCACTGTTAGAATAATACAATGTCTACGGAGAGTTTGAGTTGGTGTGGATTTGATTCCATTATATCATATGGAAACCACCACACATGGGATATTTGCAACAGATAATTCAACCACCTTATCCCTCCCTGAAATATTTAACTTTTGAAGGATTTTGACAAAATGCTTTGAAAATTAAAAAAATGTTCTTAAATCAGTATAATTTTTTTTACAGACCTACAGAAGGGTCTGTAACCTTCTGTACTACAACAGCTATATATGTAGTTTTGATATACAAACATGAAACTTCAGCAAGGTATATGCATTTCAGGTATTTCAGTATACCCATTTGAATCTCAATTTAGCCATTGATGCATGCAAATATTCCTTTTATGCATTAAATTGTCACAAGTTGCATGGTAGTTTGTCATTTAAAACCACTGCACAGCTTTTTAACTTGGATTCTGAATATGTAACAGGCTTGTGGAAAATATTGAGAAGGTGGTCAATGATTAGGTTGTATTTTTCTTTCTCTTTAGAGATAAATACCACATTAGTATGTGTATGTGGGTGGATCTTATGGATATCAGCACTCTATGTGCTTGGGTGATGCCAGAATTTTTGCCCTTTAAGCTTTTATAATTGAGTTATGGGATAGCTAAAATGTGGAAATACTTTATAGACCTATAGACCTCTGTAGACTGCACATTTTTGTCAAGACTATCTTCTTGTAAGTTTTGGACTTACTATGGACGGAAAGGCTTGCAGATCTTAAACAAAATAGATGTATAGTAAAATGCTCAGCTATTGCCTGAACTACTTCATTTCTAGAACATGGAATTTTTGATAAATAGAGAAAAGGCACTGGGCCAACCCTGCCTGTTAATGGTTAGTTTACATAAATTCCACCTTCTGCTTTTCTTCCCACCCCTTTATCCTGATTTTACTAATTGCTTTCTTCAGTAATCATTTCATCCATGCTCTTCAGAGAAAAAAAAAACTTCTTTGTTCTCTATTAACTTGTTTTCTGAGTACTAGTATTTTTGTGTTCCTACTATATGAAGTGGGTGTTTTAAAACAACTCTATCAGGTCCTATGAAAGGTCTTATAAAAGCATCTATTCCGTATAACAAATCAGAATTCTGTCTTAATGAAGTGGAGTTGGAGTGACTCATCTTTCTTGATTTTGTGTCTGGGGTCAAATACAGTTTTACAGAAATACTTAGGCCTTGCATGTTACCTACATCTTTTCAGACTGTTATTTACCATGAGTTCTAAAATGACAAGCCACAAAGACATAGTTGCAATGGTCAGCATTTGCATATGGACCCCAGCTGCTCTGCTTGTGCTGTGGGTTTGTTGCTCTGGACTGGAAGTAGATAGGAAATATGGTTGAGTTAAAAAGAACATCACGTTCTTCAAGCAGGATTTAGGAGGCTAATATTGATTTTGTGTCATGTTTATATGGAAAATTGTAGCAGGCGCAATGTCCCTAAACTCTGGATGTTTTAAAGACCAGTAATTGTTCCAGAAAATGCAAAACTCTTCTCCTTTTATTCTGAGATGGTGTGCTATGTTTAATCCAACCAGTCACCTGACTGGTTTTGGATTTGGTCTGATATAACTACACTTTTTTATGATACTTGAGCCCATTATTTCTAATCATTAATGATGGCATGTAAATTAGAAGTAAATTTTTTTTAAAAAAAAACAACTGAAGGACTTTACACAGAAATATATATTAATATATGGAATTGTATAATAGGCAGAAGAAAACCTTGTAGGGCAGTTGATGAGCTGAAACACATGCTATTGTAGTATGCTTGAGGTACACCACCTTTAGAGAAATACTAAAACTGAAAATAAAATGAACATCAAATACCTTTTGAAAATGTACTTTAGTAGAGCCAAGATAAATTGACAGAGTAATAAATTTAAGCTAGCATGCTAACTGGAAAGTCCCAGATGAGAAACAGAGGACCTACTACATTTTAGGAAAGGGAAAGTGACTTGTGAGCTCTCAGTTACAGGGAAGATTTGCAACAGAGACCTGCACAGGAAGGGAGTTGGGAAGGTGTAAGGCAGAATGAAAGCTTTTTAACAAGAGGTGGAAAAACATTACCAGGCACTACTACTTTAAAGGCTTCAACCTGTTTGCAGATATTCACTTTTTGATCAAAGGCATTGCGTGGTTTTGGAAACAGTATCTGCTTGGATTATTTGGGAACAGTAATTATTTATTTAGAGATCAGAAAATAGGAAGAGCCTTTCTTGGAGAATATAAATTATTTAATACGGAATGAGTGATGACTTCTAGTAGAAGAAGCAGAATTTTGTAGGGAAAGTGTGTCTTAACTTCTCAGTGATGTGAATTTTGAAGGACTTCAATGTTCTAAATTAGGTTATTTGAGTTATGGCTATCCAGTGGTGTGCATTAAGACATTGTCTTCATTCTCTCTGGTAATCTTACTAGATCACCTATCTCCTTAAATTGCTTTGGAAAAGAATCCAACATGTGCATGCTGTTACCCATTTACACTTAAAAAAAATTATATTATTCTGTTATTAATTTACACTGTTTTAAAATTCTACTATTTAATTCTAATAATTCTAATTAATTGCAACTGAAAAGTCAATACTTGATAGCTGAAAAGATGAAAATGGAAATTTCCTTCCAATTTTAATTTTTTTAAAACAGAACAGAAAGCAAAGTAAATTTTGAAGTGGATGAGGTAGGAATTTAGTCCTATATATAACATATCTACTTTTACATCAAATGATAATTATTCTTCTGAGAAGTGGCCCGCAGTTTAAGGGTCTTGTGAAACTATCATTGGATCCTTTTTTTATAGAAAGTGTGATAAAATCTATAATTCAGTGTTTGTGGAATGTTCTTCTCACATACCTCTAGAACCTGGCTATTCAGTCCACACCATCAGACTTAGACATCAATATTTGCTGAGTCTCTATACTCAGTTTATTGCTAGTCAAGCAAAGATAGGAACTGCCTGTACTATCTGTACTCAAAAATGGACTCTTTATATGTGCTGGTAGATGTACTGAGAGATGAAGCAGGCTGGGTATAAGGGGAGTAAATAAAATATTTCATGAATGATAATTTACTTTTATACTGGATGCCAGGTACAGGTAATGATTTGTTTTAAAAATTAAAACTTCATTTGTGGTTTAGCAAGGGCTTCACTGAATTTAAATGCTATTTTTTATACTGAGTTATCCAAATAAGACATTTAATTTACAAAAAAAAATAGCAAACAGAAAGAAAAAGGGAGAATGCACAGATCACAAGCAAGAGTTCTTAAGTTTTACATTGGCTATAACAAACATATAAATGAGCAGAATACATAGAAAAAAAAAAAGAATATATTAGTTGTAATATTTGCAGTAGATGTCCTCAGTCAGCTGAAACTCTTCTCAAATCAACATATCTGTCAAATAAAAAGGAGATTATAACCCTGTATCTCAGATTTAATAAGGATTTGTATCATTATGGGAAACCTTATTGGAACTATCTTTTCTATATTTTAGGAAGGAAAAAGTTCTTGCTGACACAAAATTAATAAATAAAGCATGCTTTTCATCTGTGATTAGTGTTGACTTGGAAAGAAAGAAGCAGAAACAGAGAAATCCTAACAGTCTGAAACTATTATTTGACTACAAATGAGAGAGCACCCATCAAGGGCAGGGAAAACCAAGAAAAAACCCCACCCATCCCTGTCATCAGGTGAGGCCCCCTGCTGTTGGTGTGCTTGAGGAGATGGGAGTCCTGTACCTTCTCCTGCTGCTGCCAGGAGCTGGGGACCTGTGAGCAGGTACTTAATGGAGCTTCCACCTACTGAAGTGCAGAGCTTGGGATCCCCAGACTACTTTCATCCAGCGATGCACTGTGTGCCCTTGTATCTAAGAGAGACTCCCTCTGCAGCTGGGTTAGAGGCTTTGGTAATTGTGTATGAAATCTAACAGAGTTTGGGTGCACGCTCTGGGATCTGGGGTTTCGCTTTGAGTTTCCAGAAGTGTTTTCTCTTTATCTGCAAGGTTCTTCTGTACAGGTTTCCAGTCAAAGGTGTTTATTAACAGTGTCGAGCCTAATATTGAAGGGCCAAATTGTCCATTAATGATCATACATAAGTGCAAAATAAGCCTTTTTTTGCAAACCAGTTTCTGTATGATACAGCAGACTGAGCATATTTAGCACTTTGAAAAATGAAAAGGACGTGGTAGAAATTAAAGTATAAGGAAGGACTGATAAGTATTATATACATGCTATGTTTTTCTCAGGGCCTTTATATTTGGCAGGTACTTAGGGTAATATATGGTTATAGCACAAAAAAAAGAGAGAGCAGGCTTGAAGTTAAGCTCTTTTCATTGCTCAAGTGTTTAGTTTGTATTCCTCCTCACCTGCTTAAGGAAAAGCACAAAAAGAAAAGCCCAGTGAAACAGTGCAATGACAGTAAATTTTGCACAAAGTAGAATCAAAATTTTATGGATTGGGGCAGTATTTGAGCATATTTAGAAATGAGTATAGAAAATGAGGACTAGTGGGTGTAAACTAGTCAGTTCTATTTTATCCACACAGGGTCTGTTTTGAATCAAAATAAGTCAAACATTATTACACAAAATACAACCTTAAGAAAACAAACCAAGAAATGTACACTTTAAAAAGGGTAATACAGTTAAGCAGTAAGACACAAGAAAACGTGTTAGTGTGAAATAATATATAGGTCAAGGGCATTGTTACCTAGGAAGCGTGCTATCTTGCAATGCCAAAACCTTTGAAGAATCTTATTGTGGTTAATAAAATAGTAACCCACATAGAGAAAAGAATAAAGAAGCAGCTACATGAGGCAGCTACAAGTTGTCCTTACCTGCAGCATTTAAGACAGTACCTAGTTACAACAAAGTACTAACTGTGTAAGAAGAAAATGAGTTATGGGAGAGCAGAACTTGCCGACTGCTATATAGTATGAATTTATATGCATTTGCAACACATGTTAACTCTAGAAGGGTAGAGAAACAAATGTTTAAGGAAAATGTCTTTTAAGTTGCCCTAGCCAGTAATGACAGTCAGCAGAAAAAGATATCACATATATAGGCTGTGATGACAAATATCATTGCTTCACACTTTATAGCACAGATGGGCAAGTTTACTTGCAAACACTTTCAAGCTACTATTTAAAAGGAAGACAGCCTAACCAGGGTCTTAAAATCATTTAAGGAAGACATAGGATAAAATGTGATGGATTAAAACCAAATAGAATGCTAAGATTAATAAAAAATGCACCAAAACCAAAAAAGATTTATTATACCAAGCTGTCAATGCAAATGATATGAAGAATTTTCATATGATATAAAATCAGGAACAAGCCTGACATACTTATATGCCCTGCCTGAATTCAGGATGTTAATTACTGACCTTTATCTGTCCATTTCCTGTATCTTGCATGACTTTTATAAATAAATAGACTGAGGCTGATCCATTATTAAGTACTTGTGATAGCTGCTTCAGCAGTCTAAAAATCAATAAGTTATTAACACTAAACCTTGCCATGTTTGAAGTAACATGGAAAATTCCCTGTCATTCTTTAATTACATTTATTTAATATCTTGAATATAGTACTCTTCTCATAAATGCACAAAAAAAAAAAAGGCAAGAAAAGCCCCCCACCTTCAGTCTTTTTTGTGTTGTCTAAAACATATTAGCATAACCTAGGGCTCATAAGTGGGGCTTGGAATTAAGTGTCTTTGATTTTCATGATTGACTTGGCCATTCTCCCTTTGTGGCAGCAGGCTACCCATTTGGCCTCTCTGGTCACCACTCCCATAGCTATAAAGGTAACCATATCTTCATCAGGGTTGTGCTAGGGGGCTTACACATGCTCTTGTGCAAATTGTAAATCAAATGACTTTCTGTAATTCATTACTGAATTTACTAATTCTTTACTTCATATCTAGGAGATACACTCATTTTAAACATTGTGTCTTCTGGGATAAACAGAGTATCATTAGCTGTTTCCCTGCTGAAAGGCTTTTTTGATCAGTGATCATTTTTTCTGACAAATCATATCCCTTGTGCTAAATATAGCTAACCAGACTTGGAGCAGGTGACTGCATCAGTCAAAACCAGGACAACAGCAGGTCCTTCAAATAACACATCCTTCAATAGCTTATTGTCTTACTTGTTTGTACATACCCACTTTTGGTGTTTTTTTTCATCTTGTTTTCAGCACAGTCACTGGCATCTAAAAAACTTCCTGTCTGATGCTGCAGAGACTCGTGCCCCTGAGCTTCCCTGCACACAGGGAGGAGGGAGCACTGCTGCTAGATAATTCTCCAGATTTTTACATACGTGACTTCAGTTACAAGCATTCATCTAGATTTCTTTGTGAAGACATCAATTGTACCTCAAACAAAAGAGGTCTTTTTGATGAAGGGAGGGAATATCATCACATTTTAATGCCTCCAGTAAAATAAACATGTTTCATATCAAAGTGGCCTGAATGCTGCTTTTTTAATAGAGTTGTGAAGATGTCTGGTTTAGACCATGGCTACTTCAGTTTGCATAGTACAGGAAGCTGCTTGAGAGGCATTCAGAACATCTTTCTGACCAATGTAAGGAGTTGGGGCCTTGTTTTTATATATCCATTTCAGCTGTAAGGGGTAGTAAAGATGCGATCAAGGATAAAAGGCTACAGTACTCTATAGTGAAGATCTTTTTATGTTTGAAGTAAAATATCTCTAGATGGTTATGGTTTCAGTAGAATTTTGCATGCACACTGATCTTAGAAACAATAAAGAAATAGATTTTAAGTTTCTAAGCACTTTGAATCGCAATTTGTTTGCTGTAAGTCTCAGTATATGTCATAGTTGAGAAGGATATGAGACATATTTTACTATTTTGGTCAACCACTTCCTGAAACTGTGTTGATTCAAAACATTTCAAACATTTTTAGTGACCATAGTGAAGTTACTTTGGATTTTCCCATTGCATCAGAGACATTGTTTTATAATATTTCCTTTGATTTCGGAGTCAATAAATAGGAATTACTTTTAAACGTGTCACAATAATGAAAAATATACCTGAAATTAAAGCTTAAGAGGACATGAGACAAAACTGCCAAAATATTGAGTTCAGTCTTACTCTTATTTCTAAAGAGAACATCTTTTAGAAACTAAATTATAGAGAGTTCCCAAATGTTTTCATCCCCACTGTGTATAACTCAATGTCTGGAAACCAATATAGTAGTTACAGGAGTTGTGATTTTACGAATGCATTTTCCAAATGGTATTTGCTATATAAAATTGCAAAAAGTGCTAGCTTTTCAAGGCTCATCTGTTTTCTTTACTTCATGGTAGGAGGAGAGATGACTCATCATCAATAGAGAGGCATGATACGAGCTAAGCAGAGCTAACACTGCTGTGGTTGTAGTGTTTATATTGCACAATAAGAATATCTTTGAATTTAGTTTAGGTTAAAATGGAAGCAGTATTTTATTAAAGATATGCAGTGGAATAAAAATTATGACTCGTTCTGATAGAATTCATCATTGACAAGATAACATTTTAAGAGAAAAAGGCAGATGAGATTGCCCTTTATTCTCTTTTTTATTTTCTCTCTTGTGTCTAAAACTATCGATTGATCTCCATGAGTGCTTAGTGTAGCAGATCCTACGGCACTGTCCTCTGGTCTTGTCAAAGAGATGAGACTGTCATAGCATAATGAAGCACATCCATCTTAGTTCTGTTCAAGCCTTCTATATCTTCTTAATTTAAAAGAATCATCCATTAAGAGCCCTTCTGATGCTTTATGTGGCAAATAAGTTTTCTTCTGGGAAATGTTTTCACAGCCACAGTGTTTCATGAGAATTTTTTTTGACATTGTCATTATCTGGAAGTACTGAAATACTGCATTTTGGTTTTATTGTTTTACTGTTATACTTCTGTTAGAAGCTGTCTTATGAGTCAGAAAGATGAAGATGAAACATTTTGTTTGTTTTCTACTAAAAAAAGACTTTGCCCATGTTGAATTAAACATTTTGATAGCATTAAAGGAAAATATTTTGGAATTTTTCCATTTGTGTGTTTGATGTTGGGGTTCCACTTCACAACAAAATGAAGTTTGAGAGCTTCAGAATTTGCTGTAGGTTAGAAACTCTGGTGTCTCATGAGTTCTGTCGTGATTTATGAAACATCCTTTTGAGGATGTGCATTTGGCTGGGGAAGCTTAGAGAATAACAGAGAAGTCAGGGGCTATATTGAGCAGCCACAGAATATGACCAACACAGAGAATCTTCATTATCCAGTGTCACATCAGAAATGCTGACTGTAGGGTCCTTAGCAGAAGGACTTGCTGTTTCAATGTGTTAGCAATTAGCGTAAGATGCTTCCATACTAAAATTACTGAATTATCTCTGCAGCACCAAACTGTGGAGTAGCCTGATACTGTGCCTTTCCTGGTATGCTTGGCTTGGTGATAGTCATCTTTACTAAGACTAAAGTACATCAAGTATAGGAAGCACTAAATGATTATATGTGTGTATTTGCTGTGTATGTAGCAAGAGTTACTTGTTGATACTTCATCTTAAGAACCTGTGTTCAGAGCTGTAATTTTCCTCTATCTGCTCAGTGCACACAGTTCTTGTATGATAAAGAAGTTGCTTGTCTGTTAGCTCACTTGCTAAAAAGAAGACAGCGCTAATTAGCAAGTACTTCTCTTATAAGGAAAGCGAATTGGTGATTTTAAACAAGCAATAAGGAAAAATTACTGAATTTAAAGGTGTATTGGCAATAGTGGATTCTTGTGGCTTTCTTTCCTTAAGTGGCAGTCATTTCTGGAAGGGTAACTTGGGAAGGGAGTCTCATTACTATTATGGATAAATGTGTAAATCAAAGTTTTAAAGTTGAATCTATAAATCTTTTTTTTAATATACTCACACAAATCAATAAAGAATCACTTTCTAAAAAACCCCACCAAAATCATTAGCATATAAATATATTCCAACAGCAATTACTTAAAACCATGGAATGTCTGTGTTCCAGAAATAGTGGTAGTCAGAGACATACTTTTTATAAAGTCAGTAAAAGATGAGAGTTAGTGAATTTGAGATGAACAAAGCCATCTGACACTTCCTGGCTGGTTTGAATGACTGCTGGTTTTGTGTGCTGCATGACAAATTGACTGGTCATGTCTCATTTGAGCAGCATGTTTTCCTAGCTGTTAATGTGGCTAGCAAAAGACCCTGTTCCCCTGATATACTGCTCTCCTCTGAGTGTATGGAAGAAACACTGGCCCTTAAACTACCATATTTCCTGGTGCTATACAGCAGGGGAAACCATGCTCTGCAAGCAGGGTCAGGCAGGCTACAGGAGGACCTGCTGCTAGAGACTGTCAAGCTTTCAAAAGGCACAAAGCAGATAAGTGGAAGCATTTGCTAGTCAAAAAATGTAACAGAGGAGGATTCATACCGTTGCAATTTGTCACTGTGAGTGCCATGACATCCACAGCAACGTACTCTACTAGGCTTGTGGAAGGTATCAACCATGCCAGTTTGGCAGCAGTAGAGGTAGAAACATGGCAGATATAAGGAAACAGAGAAGGTTGTGCGTAAGCAGGAGCCTGCATTCCCATCCATTGAACATGATTTGCTGAAAACAGTGCTATGGCAGGCATTTATTTGTCTATTGGTATTTAACAGGAGCTCATTTCTATGTAGGGTCAAATAGAATTAGTGTAACAGAAAGGAGGACTAAAACAGCCAGGTATATGCTTGGTTTCTAAGTATAAACCTGGCTCACACGAAGTGAAACAAAATGGAAGGTGATAATCTGCTTAAGTCTTTCCTCTGAGGTGACCTATATCCATCTTTTTTTGCATCAAGGAAAACTCTTACCAGTCATATTACAACTATTCCCTTTCCCTTGTATTTTGAGAGGTAACTGGCTCCGTTCCCAGGCTATCAAGTAATGGGAAGTGATCTGCCTACTGCCATCATCAGGCTATTTGCTAGTCCAGGCACAACTACCCTTTGTTGATCTTGATCAGTTTATCTGTCAGTAGGGTAGTAGTAGAATTGTATTATTTGCTGTTGTCTAGTTGAACAGAGTATAACTATTTCATGGAAGAATAGTTTACATTTTTCAATTTGAGTGTTTTGTTGTCTTTTATTTCCTGTTTCACAAAGGGCTGCTAGCTTTATTTTTTAATCTCATGATTAGTTCATTTTAGCTCTTTTCAGGACGTAAGAAGATTCAGTAAAAACATGTTCTTCCCAAACCTCTGCTTGCCCCCTCCCTCCCAACCCTTGGACCATAGTGGAGTCCCCCAAGGGTCAGTACTGGGGCCAGTATCATTCAATATATTCATCAATGACTTAGATGAGGGAGTTGAGTGTACTATCAGCAAA
>VYZX01008499.1:15930-26010 GCA_013401335.1 Brachypteracias leptosomus | reverse complement strand
TTCTTGAACTGGGGAGCCCAGATCTGAACAGAGTACTCCAGGTGTGGCCTCACTAGGGCAGAGTAAACAGGGAGAAGAACCTCCCTTGACCTGCTGGCCACACTCTTCTTAACGCTCTGCAAGATACCATTGGCTTTCTTGGCCACAAGGGCACATTGCTGGCTTATGGTTACCTTGTTAACCACCAAGACTCTGAGGCCCTTCTCTGCAGAGCTGCTTTTCAGAAGATTGACCCCTAATCTGTACTGGTGCATGGGGTTATTCCTCCCCAGTTGCAGGACCCTACACTTGCCCTTGTTGCACTTCATTAAGGTTCTCTCCACCTTCTCCAGCCTGTCCAGTTCTTGCTCAATGGACGCACAGCTTTCTAGTGTGTCAGCCACTCCTCCCACTTTTGTATAATCACCAAACTTGCTGAGGGTACACTCAGTCCCTTCTTCCAGGTCACTGATGATCAATGATGTCTTTCTTTTAAAAGTCAACCCATTTAAATAGCAAAGGTCAGTAGGTTAATGTGTGAATGCAATCAGCAATGTATTCAAATTATCGGTTTCAGCTCTGTTGCCATTCATGGCAACAATTATGCCAGATTAAGTCTATAAATTTATCTTACATTAATCAAAAGGAATAGCAAATAGAAAGAGAAAACTGTTAAACAAAAATACAAGGTGAAAAGCATTTAAATCAGTATGAAATAAATCCAGTTTTAGTCATGCAGCTTCTTTGTGTCATTTCCTTTATCCCCCCTTTACCATCTAAACATTTGTTATCAGCTTATTTCTAAAACTAAGAACTGGGCAATCAAAGCAACTCTGAATACATTTTCTGTTAGACTGAAATGCAATGTTGTTTAATACTGACTAGAGCCATAATTCATGGGGAAATAGCTCCTTTTACCTTCAAGCACTACTGCAACCCCAGCCTCAGAGAGGAGTCCCCGTACACTTCTATCTTTCACCTTTCTGTGCACAGCACAATCAAGTGGTGCAAACCTTCTCTTTGCTCAGCTATAATAGACATAGGGGAAAAAAAAAAAGCTGAATAGTCCAGTATGGATCCAAATACATTTTTATACAAATATACCAAAAGATAATATAACCATTGCTTTTCTTTCCTCTGCCCTTCTGCCCTGAACTATGTGGTACTTGATTTTTTTCAGATGTATGCATGCAGAATTCATACACAAACTATGTTCTTAGAGAAAGGAAAGAAATTGTAAAATATGACAATATATGCTATGGTTTGTGACCATGAAAACTTCAGGGAGAATGCAGATCATCTTGTCCCATTCAATAGTGAAAGCCTTATTTCACAGAATCCAACTCTCTGTTAAGAGAGCAATTTTTATGAGAAAACATCTAGTGCTGAGAATCTGATAGGCCACTAGCCTTTACAAACTCCCTGCTCATCTGATCCAGTTTCCATGCTTCCAGTGTCTGAATTGGTGATGAGAAATGAAATTGCACTTTGTATTTTTTTCAGATAATCATGACAAAGGATTTTGAAGTGTGTAGCAGTAACTAAACTTAATTTCCTGATGTATCACCATGAAGTAGTGTGACAAAGCAATGGTGTTGAAGACGGAAGTCAAAATGACACAATTCCATCCTCTCACAATGAAAAAGAAATGTAACAATGGGAATGCAGTGCTCTTTCCTTACTAATTTAGTAACAATCTTGTTGTCTTAAATTTAGAAACTGGTACTTTCTAGAGTAATGTTTATTAGGTTTTTCCTACTGTGAGTTGCCCTGCATAAAATTCTCAAGGTTCGCAAGACTGGGTGGTAGCGAAGTGCTGAAGATGACCCAGCTGACCAAGGGGCTCACTTGAGGGAGTTCCCAGATGATCTGCTGCCTTTCAGCAAACAAGCACCCACCCAACAGGCCCAACTTCCTGGCTTTCATAGCACGGGACAAACATTGCGATGGTTATGTCACTCTTTTTGATAGAATCCTGTCAATAAACCACATTTAGGTTTGAAGGTTAAAGATGCTTTATCCTATAACTATTAGTTCTTTTTTTACAAATAATGAAGCCTGTAATCATTTTCATCCTAATTCCTGGATCATAATTTCTGTAGATGTGATATGTCATGTACAAAAAATGACACAAATTTACTAGTCAGCAGATTTTCAAAGGTAGAACTCAGTGGAAATATTGTTTTCATGTAAAGCACTCACCTGTTTTGCTGCCTTGTTCTTTTTCAGAGATAAGAAATTACAGTAGTGTTTTTGCTTTTAGTAACACATTTGCATTAGTAATAAACCTTAGAAAATGACACAGGGACGTTTGACTGAAATAATTTTGTTGATTAGACATTAAAAGTAAGCAGCTAAAAAACCACACAGCAAGGTATACAAAATAATATGTTTATTCTTTCTAGGACTAGAGCTGGCCACAAGATCTCCCAAAGGAATATGAGCTGAAAAGTTTCTCATGTGTGATATGACAAATTCCTTGCAACTTGTTTACCTTGAATATCCTTCACACTAGAAGGAGAGTGGTCACATTATATGTGTGTGAGCTTTTGTCATTGATGTCATGCAGCTGAAATTGCTGATGTGTTTGGATGTGATAGCTGGCTTAAATTGCTGTTTAGGCTTTTGGGTACTAGGGGAATGTCTTCAGTGTAATATGTGAATAGAGCATCTTTCAGAATCGGATGATGCAATTGTCAAAATTGTCAAAATCCCATTTTACGTTATTACTTATATTAAACCAGAAATTTCTGATGTGTGGACCATGCAAATGTGATGCTAGGAGCTGAGGACTGAGGAATATGGTGTGTCACTGTATGAAAGTTTTCAAAAGAGGCGAATAGGAAGGAAGTGTTTGAAGCTGAAATAAAAAGAAGAGAAAATGTCTTCCAATATGGTAACCGAGAGATTTGAAGGAAGCCAAAATTAAGAATCAGTATTCAAAAATGTCATGTTGTTTTTCTAATTGCTTTTTGTCTCTGACCTTTAAGGATTTAAGAAAATATTTGGGGCTGACTAACTTCTCTAGTCAGCTGACATAAAAATGTAGCTATGCTTGGAACTGTGTCATTGAAGTCTATGAAGCCTCATTAAGTTTATATGTATAAATAAAAGACAGAAATTGTATGAAATATTTTGAGGTAGGAATATATGTCTGAAACATTTTGTGCACATCCAACAGCATGCAAAGATAGTTGTCTCATTTCAGGAATAATTTCATGTATACTAGGAGAAATGGTGCCACTGGATTTTAATATCTATCAAAATTTAGACATGTAATATAGTAATGAAAATATCTGCTCTGGACCTGGTTGTAAAACCTCCACAGTTTTCACTGCTATGTAATCAATTTAGTAATGCATACAAACATGAGAAATTACAATATAACCAACTAGACTTTGTAAATGACCTGATAAAGTTGCTCACTAAGTGTAATAACATAAAAGGTACAAAAGAGAAATAAATTTTCTTTCTTCTCTTAAGTGCTTTTAAGAACATTGTATTCATTTCCTTAAGAAGACAAAGGAAATTATGTACTACAGAAGTACAGGAAGAAATCTGAATCTATGGAGTGGCAGGGGAAATATTTTCCACATTATAATGTTACATACTCCTGTCTGTTAATGAGATTTTATTGTTTTGATTTGTTTTATATTTGTGTAGATTTTTATTATCTTTTTAAATTAAAAGTTTATAAAATAATTATGTCTGCCAAGAAATGGATGAGCAACTTAAATGTTGGTTCAATAAGGAAGTATTATATGTCATGTCTTTCTATTTATGTTGCTCGTCTGAACAAGAGGCATCATGAAACGTGGAGATCATTCACATAACCACCCAACCAGCGTTACAGTTTTCCCCTCAAGCTAATTTGGTTATTTGAAATTGCTTAAATCATGAATCTGTTTGTCTTTTTGTCTGCAGAACTGCTTCATAATTTATTTTGTAATTCATGCTTACAGTGGGTGAAGTCCAACAATAGCTTTCAGGCTGAAAAACAAGACTGACTTCAACTTGTGACTTGGCATATAGAGTGCAAAGTGTGATAGGAAGTGCATGGCTAAGAGGAGCAAAGAAGGTTAGGAATTAGGAGGTGGGGTTGAAAGGATACTGAGTGCAAAAGACAGCAGGGAATCTGTCATCGAAGGTGTTAAATAAGGACAGGAAATTAAATAGGAATCAATAGACAGTGAATGAAAGCATACAGAAGAAGAGAGACCAGAGTGGTAAGGAAAGAGTTTTAGCACCAGGGGAAGTTCTGTGAAGAGCTTAGCCATGAGGTGGAGTTTGAAACATTGGTAGAACATGTTTAGATAACTGAATATGCTTTTACTTGTAGCCAGGAGAATCGATTGAAAGTCACTACAGCAGAAGTGATAGTTAAAGATAATAAAATCAGAAGGCAAAGTTGAACACAAACTGTAGCTCCTAAGAGAAACTCATAATACCATGTGTTAGTCGCAAGGAGATTTTTAAGCCTCCAGCATGGCTTGCAGCATATACTTCATATATTGTGTGATCACAGAGTGTGTTGCATTTACAATTTCAAGGCTTCATTTGCAAACTAATTTGGAAGGTGAGGAAAACTTAATATTAATTTGATAAAGTGTTTGTTTTTCTATGTGAATTTTATAGTAATGTTATTTTTGAAATGCAGGCAATGATCATACCCTTAATGCAGTTCTGTTACATTTTATGAGCTTAAAGTGAGTGGTATGTTTTCATTTGCTAAAAGAAAATTAAAAAAAAGAAACTAAAAAAAAAATAGAATGGTCTAGTTTTTTGTAGACAAGCTGAGCAAAAAATGTAGTTCCCTTTTACATGGTTGAACAATATTAATTAACCTGCTGAACTGAAGAATAAGAAGAGAAAATTTACTACTAATCTAAAAATCCTTGTTGTCTTGTTCCTAGGTTCAGATATTGTTCAGTGGTTAACGAAGAACTTATCTATAGAAGACCCAGGTAATTTATCTTTTTTTTTCATGTCTGAAAATTCTAATTTGTCTTTTTAAATGGTTGAACCTGACTTTGTCTTCTGTTGTGATGGGGGTGGCCAGGCATCATTTGACCCGTATAATTTCAATAGCAAAACAGACATCATCAAATCTTAGAAACCTTTGCTAAGAATCTGAGGATTTTGGTTATCTATTTTATTGGAACAGCTACCAGGAAACAAGATAATGGCCAAGAATGAAAATGATAACTGCTTTAGTTAGTAGAAAATGAGTTTAAGTTCTACTCTATGAGGAACTTAGTGTCATGCTAAATTGGTTAAACACATGCTGTTTTCCTAACAGAATTTTTCAATATATAAAACCTAAATAGAACTCATGAAATACACTCTTGTATTGCTACCAAGTGCTGCATTTTTATTTATAATGCATATTATTATTATATTTTATTATTTGGACACTCCTGTAGCATCTAAAATGGAAAGTCAACTGTAAATAAATCAGTGCGGTGAGGAAGAACAGTTCATTGCTCCATCAGCTGGGTTGGAATGTGGAAGTAAACCGTGGTTCCAAGCTCTGCCACATGTTTCTTACGCAGCCAGCGCCAAATGCAGTATGGTGCATACCTTATATTATTTACAGGAAAGTTGTTACATGAGCTGAAATTTTCTAGAAAGGAAAGATTTCTAGTAGAAAATGCTGAATGGCAGAAATTAAATATTCTGTGGAAGTTCCTATTATCTTTTGGTTAGGGGAAAGATAATCTTCCTTCTTTAAAGCGTGATCAAAAATACTTTTTTCCTCTCTCCATTTCACACTTTCGGGAATGGAATTTATGGTTTATGTTGTTTATTTTTATTTTTAAAATGTGGTTTTCTGTCGTATTAGAAATGAAAGTATGATCATTGTGGAATTGCAGTAAAAACGAAAATCAGTGTTGAAAATTGTGACATGAATAGTGAGGAACTATTATAAATATATTATTTGATATTTGGAAGTAGCCACTTCACAGCTTGTTGATTTGTTACATGAAAGATATCACTAATTGTTTCTGTTTTTACGTAACTTTAGACAGTGTCTTATATTTGCTTCCTGAAGATAAAGTGGAGATTGCAAGAAGTGCGATATTGTATTTGTATTTCTCAGTTGTCAGCCACAAAACACTCATCTATCTAAACTTATCAGAGTTTGAAAGATTGCCATTCTACTTTCTTATTTGGTTATTGCAGAATTTGGAATAGAAGAAACTTTAAACTACATGGAAAACATGGTTCCTTGCATTGATATCCAATTAAATTTAAACAAACACACAAGCTACTAGCCTATGTAATAAGAACACCACAGTAATGTAATTTCAATTGAGTTTTATCCTCTCTGATTGTATGGGTGGAAAAAACTATCCACAATGACAAAAATGTCTTATGCATGTCAGTTCTAGTCCAAAGTCAGCTGTCTGGAGCTGGTTGGATTCAAATCTTCAGAAAGCCAGTTGCACTAAATGTTGCCTTTGGGTAGTGCTCAGAATTGCCAGATAGCAGTGAACCTGAAAGGTGGTGAGCAAGACCTATTCACATGACAAAACTTCTGAAAACATTCTGTTTTATAAAATCTTTTAAGCGCGTGACTTTTTGTTCCAGTTCTAGATGGGGAAAACCTCTGTGGGAAACCTCTAAATTTCTGTGAACTGTTGTCATCATAATTTGGATTTCCAATACCTTCAGCCTGCTTTTCACCAGTGTGTCAGGGTTTTACTATGGCTGTCTTTTAAATCTGCCCCGTAGATTCCTGTTACCAAGCTCCTTTGAAGCAATGTAATTTTGTGATGAAGAAATAAATAATGCCTGTGTCTGCACTGAATGCTATCATATTGATCTAATTCTGATATCAGCAACATACCTGTAAGAGCAACATATAGTAGACTTACAGGACTGTTTAGACACTTCGTCTATCACTGCTGTGAACTACTCTTGCAAGAATGCATGCAAATTGTGATTTAAGGGATAAGTAGATAGATTCACAGAATTGTAGAACTGCCCAGGTTAAAAGGGACCTTGAAAAATCTTCTGATCCATCCTTCCATGGGAAAGGGAGCCTAGATGAGATTATCTATCAACCTGTCCAGTCTCATCTCGAACATCTCCAGTGATGGGGACTCCACCACATCCCTGGAGAGGGTGTTTCAGTGATTGGTTGTTCTCACTGTAAAAAATTTTTTTTATATCAAGATGAAATTTCTCCCTGTGCAACTTGTACCCATTGCCCCTTGTCCTCTCTGTGTGACTTTTTGTGAAGAGAGCCTCCATTCTCTTCGTAGTTGGCCTTTAAATACTGGAAAACTATGATGAGGTTCTCCTTGAGCCTTCTGTTTTCCAGAGTCCAAACACTTAACTCCTTCAGCCAACTTGTTCTTTAGTAAAACATAGAACTAGTAAGAAGGAAGTGGCATTACCTTACATTAAAAAAAATAAGTAACATTTTTTAGTTCAATTTTTTTCCTTTGTTGTGCATAAGGAATAAACTCTGATACTATTTAAGTGGGAATGGAGAAGGTTGCTTTATGGATAGTGGGAGAACAAAAGTCAGGAGAATATCTGGCAGCAAGATTTGCTTTTCACTGTGCTGAGTGTAAAGCTTTCATCTGGAAACAGCAATTTCAAGTAAAAAAATAGTTACAAGTATAAACTGCAAGTCACAAAAAACCCTGCACATTTTTCATAAACGCGAAATCATTTTCTGTGGAAGATTTGAAAGATTTTGGCTTGCTGCAGTAAATCTTCATCAAGAAAATAAACTGAAGATGATGGGTGGATTCTGCTAAATTATACCAGATTTGAAGTTATTTCAGTGGAGCAGAGTAGAGCTTGTGCCCAGAATAGCTGTGCACAACATACATTTGCTGTTACATTGTTTGCTTTTCAATATGTACTTAAAAAATGTTTGTGTTTCGGCCTACAATTCATCTGTAACATTTTAAGGAACAGAAATTATCTAAGTTATTTTTAATGTGGAAGTTTAATTCAGTCATAAAAATAAGCCTGATCTCAACCTGAAAAGAAGCAATTAACTGAGTTTACAGAATTGTGAGGGCTTGTGGTTTGGCACTTAGGCGTGTGTTTGTTGAATTGACCGTTACAGGGTAAGTGCTGACTCCACTGATGGTGCCAATTACTCTTAATGCGGAAAATGTACTCTGTTTTTCTACACTGTGTTTTTCTTTTTTAAAGTGATTAGTGATTACTGCTGTGAAATGTACCACACTGACCACACTAGAGACTGGAGTCCTTTTAATCCTTAGGAGTAACAAAAAAGGTAGATGAGCTGTTTTAAAGGTGTCAGCTGAAACTGCTAAGAGACTTAATTCTATACTTGCTTCTTGCACTGATTTCTTTGATGCGCTTAGGGCAGACACTTGATTTCTCTATTCCCTAGCATTCCAACATGCTAATGGTAAATTACGCTGTTGTCTCTTTAAGGAGAAAAAAAAACAGTGTCTGTTTTCCAGTATTTTCATAAGGAAATGTGTGTTTATTCACAAACATGCATTTCATCCTTAAGTCAGTCCATAAAGAATTTCTATCTAGGTGGCTCACAAAGAGTCTTTTTAAGTTGACAATGTGTTTAGCCATCACCTCTTGTTCTTTTACAGTACCTTTACTCTCGAGCATTGGTTATTTCATAGAATCATAGAATGGTTTAGGTTGGAAGGGACCTTTCAAGATCATTTAGTTCCAACCCCACCACCACAGCAGGGACACCTCCCACTAGACCAGGCCGCCCAGGACCTCATCCAACCTGATCTTGAACACCTCCAGGGATGGAGCATCCACAACCTCCTGGGCAGCCTGTTCCAATGTCTCACCACCCTCTGAGTAAAGAATTTCCTTCTAATTTCTTACCTAAATCTACCCTCTTCCAGTTTGAACCCATTACCCCTCGTCCTATCACTGCAGACCCTTGCAAAAAGTCCCTCTCCAGCCTTCTTGTAGGCCCCCTTCAGATACTGGAAAGCTGCAATAAGGTCTCCCCAGAGCCTTCTCTTCTGCAGGCTGAACAAGCCCAATTCTCTCAGCCTGTCTCCGTAGGAGAGGTGTTCCAGCTCTCTAATCATCTTTGTAGCCCTCCTCTGGACCCTCTCTAACAGGTCCATGTCCCTCTTGTGCTGGGGGCTCCAAAGCTGGTTGCAATATTTAATTTACTCATATCTGCAAAGCCAGTTGAATTTGGCTGAAAGCACTTTGTTATTGGATGGTTGCTCTAGCAGAGCCACAGTACTGCAGCCAGCTCCAGAACGTGCAGCTTTTGTGTTCAGACTGCCTTGATCCAGCTCATTTTGGCAGTTCATTGAAGGAGTTTGCTACTGTTTGTGGACATCAAGAATTACACAAAAGTCAAATATATATCACAGAATCACAGAATTATTGAGGCTGGAATAGATCTCTGATATCATCAAGTCCAGCCTATGACCCAACACAACGACATCAAATGACTAAATCAAACTCTGTAGGTTATAAAAAAAGGCTGTACCTTGAAATGGACACCCTTCTGTAATTTTTTTCAACTTCAGTTCTTACCATTAATAGTCTTTTCATTTAACTGATGTAGCTGATGTGTAACTAGATGCCCACCAGCAGACATGTAAACTGTGGTCATTGATCCAGTGCAATAAAAAAGGAGAACTCAGTAACACAACATCTGTTTCTGTTTTTTCCACCTTTTCCTTCTTTGTTTTGTAGTAAAATCTCTCTCCAGCAGCTGCTGTATTAATAATGACCTTGATAATACATAGTACTTGCTCTAATGACTTACAGGAAAAATATTAGGGTTTTTGAGTTTATGAAAGTGTACTTGAAAAATTGGTCAGCTCCAAGTTATTTCTGACCCTTTCTCCATGCATATACAGTAAAGTAGAAGCAAAGAGCAGGATCCAGACAAGATGTTCTAGATGATTGTCATTTGTGAGACAGCATCAGACAGCTGCAAATGAAGGGGTGGTTCTTCCAGAGTTTGCTAATGGAGAAAAGAGCCTTTTTGTGAAAAGGAAGAAAGAAGGGAATGGAAAGGTCATACTTACGTTTGGAGTCTATGCATTAATTGAAACAACAAGAATAGAATGCATCCCATTTATTAGCTTAATTAAAAAAAAAAAA
>VYZX01008499.1:3258-15119 GCA_013401335.1 Brachypteracias leptosomus | reverse complement strand
CAACCCCACCACCACAGCAGGGACACCTCCCACTAGACCAGGCCGCCCAGGACCTCATCCAACCTGATCTTGAACACCTCCAGGGATGGAGCATCCACAACCTCCTGGGCAGCCTGTTCCAATGTCTCACCACCCTCTGAGTAAAGAATTTCCTTCTAATTTCTTACCTAAATCTACCCTCTTCCAGTTTGAACCCATTACCCCTCGTCCTATCACTGCAGACCCTTGCAAAAAGTCCCTCTCCAGCCTTCTTGTAGGCCCCCTTCAGATACTGGAAAGCTGCAATAAGGTCTCCCCAGAGCCTTCTCTTCTGCAGGCTGAACAAGCCCAATTCTCTCAGCCTGTCTCCGTAGGAGAGGTGTTCCAGCTCTCTAATCATCTTTGTAGCCCTCCTCTGGACCCTCTCTAACAGGTCCATGTCCCTCTTGTGCTGGGGGCTCCAAAGCTGGTTGCAATATTTAATTTACTCATATCTGCAAAGCCAGTTGAATTTGGCTGAAAGCACTTTGTTATTGGATGGTTGCTCTAGCAGAGCCACAGTACTGCAGCCAGCTCCAGAACGTGCAGCTTTTGTGTTCAGACTGCCTTGATCCAGCTCATTTTGGCAGTTCATTGAAGGAGTTTGCTACTGTTTGTGGACATCAAGAATTACACAAAAGTCAAATATATATCACAGAATCACAGAATTATTGAGGCTGGAATAGATCTCTGATATCATCAAGTCCAGCCTATGACCCAACACCACGACATCAAATGACTAAATCAAACTCTGTAGGTTATAAAAAAAGGCTGTACCTTGAAATGGACACCCTTCTGTAATTTTTTTCAACTTCAGTTCTTACCATTAATAGTCTTTTCATTTAACTGATGTAGCTGATGTGTAACTAGATGCCCACCAGCAGACATGTAAACTGTGGTCATTGATCCAGTGCAATAAAAAAGGAGAACTCAGTAACACAACATCTGTTTCTGTTTTTTCCACCTTTTCCTTCTTTGTTTTGTAGTAAAATCTCTCTCCAGCAGCTGCTGTATTAATAATGACCTTGATAATACATAGTACTTGCTCTAATGACTTACAGGAAAAATATTAGGGTTTTTGAGTTTATGAAAGTGTACTTGAAAAATTGGTCAGCTCCAAGTTATTTCTGACCCTTTCTCCATGCATATACAGTAAAGTAGAAGCAAAGAGCAGGATCCAGACAAGATGTTCTAGATGATTGTCATTTGTGAGACAGCATCAGACAGCTGCAAATGAAGGGGTGGTTCTTCCAGAGTTTGCTAATGGAGAAAAGAGCCTTTTTGTGAAAAGGAAGAAAGAAGGGAATGGAAAGGTCATACTTACGTTTGGAGTCTATGCATTAATTGAAACAACAAGAATAGAATGCATCCCATTTATTAGCTTAATTAAAAAAAAAAAAGCTTGATTCACACTGCTTGCACACATACCATAGCCCTCATACTAGGAACAAAGGAATGCCAAGACACTCACTTTTTTCATATGTCTAACAGAAACTTGGGCACATTTTGTTTGATGAGGCAAACCTCATGAACCTTCATCAACTCTAGTGTAAATAATTTTTTAACTTTCTTTTGCTAATTGAATTTGATCTGAGCTTGTCAGGTCCTGTAACATATAAATGGAGTAATGACTTTGATTTCAGATGAACAGAAAGTAAAACTCAAATCCTGCTTGGGAAGAGCAAATGTCAAAATTTACAGATACTGCCTTAGTACCAATAGTATTAATGTTGTGATACTCAAACAAAAATGTATGCGTCAGTTTTCCTTTAGTTATGTGTAACATGGGCACTTAACTTTGTGTGGCAACTGGTGGGCTTCTAGCCACTGCTGTGTTTCAGGACTGCAACCATAAATGTTCACGTGCATAGGTTATTTTATTTGCACCAGCCTTTAGATAGATTTTGGAAATGGTAAACAGAGATATATTGCCTGTAGTTCAACTGTGACAAGATAAATCAGATTTAATGGATTTCGTGTTTTTCCACTGAAGCTTTTTCCAGTTTGATATAATCTGTTACCCTGTGTAGATTGATTGCATGTGTTAGGACTGTCTCCCAAGAACACAGAGTGCGGTGGGACCAGCCTGGAGTGAGCTTTCACTCTACATATGTGCTGGTACTGTTTCAGCAGCCTTGTTTCCATGTGGTCACTCTTGAAGGTGATTAACATATTCCTAGGTTGGCCAGTTTATTTTCTCGCTTGCAGATAGGTGGTAGGCTACCTCAGTGCTCATTTCCAATTTCCTTTCAAGGAGCAGTCATTCCTTCTTATATGTTTAGTAGTGTGGCAGCTGGTTAAAAATGAACTGTTTTTTACACTTGGAGGGAAGAAGTGGAGTTTGTGACTGGTAGAGATGTGTAGAGTTCATGGTATCAGTGACAAATCACTTCCTTTACAATTGCAGATAGGTCAGGCTATCATAACCTGTTTCATCATACTAAGCATGCCTAAATAAAATTCCTCCTACCTTAAGGTGGCATTATTTTGCAAAAATACTATACAAAATAGTGTAATTTTGCATCCTAGTATTTAATACACCATGCTTGTACATAGTAGGATTTATGTATAATACAACATTGTAAACTCTGGAAAAAAAAGTTTATAAACAACTTAATAAACAGTGAAAGATACTATCTTAAGATGTTTATCAACACAATGGGTTATGTTAGCCAGGTACAAAATAGATGTAGTCTAGATAGCTAATCCTATTTATCATTAAATTTATCGTTAAAATACTTTTATAAACTTTTAAATTACCTATAAAGCATTAATGAATTCTGTTTAATTTATGAATGAATGTCCATATTGGAGTAATGGGTAAAGATCACAAGTATGGAATTTGCTGCCTTCTAGCATAATATCCTGTATAATGGTAAGAATTACTGCTATCAGTAAAACAAAAATATATGTGTTCTGTAACACTGTTTCTGTCACCAACCTGTTTGCTATTGTCAATAGCATGCTAATTCAGAATAGATCTCTTTTGGTTCTAATTAGGCTTTGAGCAACCTGATCTAGTGGAAAGATTATCTTTAAGATCCCTTCCAACCCACCCATTCTGTGATTCGACTATAACTTGTGTGTCATACACATTTCCTATATAAACCAGAGTTTTCCTGATTGCTTACTTTAGGTTAAAAACAAACCTTCAACTGTTCTTTCAAGGAATGGGTGTTTCTAAATTGACTATCTCCTTCCAGGTTTTGTATCAATCTCTTTTCCTTGATGCCAATGCTCAGAATATGGAACCAATATCTCAGCGTAAGGCAAATGTATGGAAGGCCAACATTAACTTCCTACTGATGCATCAGATTTTCCAAATAGCTAGCTTCAGATACCAAATCCTGCTGATTCAAAAATATTATTTGTTCCCCATCTTGTCTGCTTGCATTGTAACTCTCTGTACTAGTAGCTGCCACTTTTTGATTATTCAACATGATCAGAGACTATTATGTAACTATTTTTGGTAATAACAATGAAACATATATTTATTGACTTAGCTAAGGGCAAAAGTACATCTGAAGAATCACAGAGAAGGTATGCTCTTTTAGGAAGAAGTCTGATAACTTTTAGAAATGAAGTAATTAATTGCATAAATTAAATTACAGTGACCTTCCTAATAAAATATTTGATCTCATTTTTACTAAAGTTACTAGAATTTGTGTGCTTTTCTTACTGTTTGACAACCTCCTTCTGAACCTTTGGGATCATACTAAGTTTTCATGGTTTAAGAGGAAGAACATTTACTAATTCCCAATTCATACCAGCATAATTAATTAAAAGTAGCTAAATAATTGTCTAGAGACTTCATTAGCTTTCTACTTCCTTGTTTCTCAGAGAACTGTGTAATATAGTAGTGGAAAGCACAAGTAGGTGGAAGTGAGATTTTAAAGCTGGGCAACTTAATTGAATAAAAGTAGTTGAAATTCTATTTCATCTTGCCAACAGCTGCTGCAGCTATTTATAGTCAAGTAAACAGAAATGTTTTGATATTTGCATGTTGGTGACTGGAAGGTTAATGTAAAGTCTTCTCTTGATTTTCTAACTAATTGTCCTTAAGAGATTTTTCAGTTTTCCCACAGCACATGTAGAGAAATACTGCTGTCCACACAGGAATACAGTGATGGTTGAAGATTAGTTAACTGCTGGGTACTCTAGTTTACTATGCAAAAGACATCGCTTGCCATTTCATCTTGGGCAGATTAATATTTCCTAGGTGCTCTCTCATTTTTCAGTCCTTCTCCTTCAATCCTCACCCCTGATATGGGGAGTTTAAGAAAGTCTAAGACAGTAATGTTTTGTAACTTTAGCAAAGCTTACTGATTAACACAGGATAGGGAACCAAAATAGTAAATGTTTGCTAACTATTGTGTAAGCTAATCAAAGTGGAAAATCTTGCAAGGGGTGCTGCCTGATGAAGACAAAGGAACCACCTCCAGAACCGGCCAAGACCGGCCTTACGGTTGGAGTAAAAGCCAAGGAATAACTGAGCATGCGCAAGGACAAAAGGTTACTAGTGGTGATGAAGAGGAACCATCTGCCTTCATCCCCATGACCCTCCATGACCACCACTAGGAGGCAATGCGCACGCGCAGTCAGGGAGGGGTTATGGAAATGACCCCTCATTATAATACGAAGCGGGGATAGGTCATACATATGTATAGGCATATTGTGGAATTTCATGAATATGTAACAGTTGATTGCATAAATGTAAAGCGAGCTGCCCTGCCCGGCGTGCACGATTTTGGTGGGACTACCCCTTGTGCCGCCCAGCACTGAATAAACATACCTACTTTACAATCTTACAGATTGTGGAGTTGGTTTTCCGCACGTCTCTCCTCTCCTCTCCTCTCCTCTCCTCTCCTCTCCTTCAGGATTTTTGCTGTTTCTGTGGCAGAGTGGGTGACAAGGCCATGTCTACTGTGGTTTTGTAGCTGTGAGACCTCATTTGACTTCTGAACACTTGGCTCCACAATGTATAAAGTATCTAATGACAATAGAATCTAATTTTTATAATTGCTAACAAATTACTGCTTTCACTAAAGTTGAGGCTCAAATTAATAAAACAAAAAATACAAACCATACAAAGATTCTATTCACCTCAGTTAAGCATGCAGAAATTATAACAAGTAATTTATGATTCTATAATTCCATGATATAAAAAGTAATCTATGATTCTATGGACTTTTGTAAATATATTCTCTGAATTATCTGAAGCAGATGAAAACTCACTCCTACAAGAAATAGGTCAGAAGTAATTCAACTATCCACAATAACTTTTGCCATAGTAATGATGGCTGACAGAATAAATTACAAGTGAAAGGTGTATTTATGTTTCTGCACAGTACATTTAGAAGATATTCTGACATACCAAAACTATGTCTAGGAAGAGCAATTAACCAATAATTATATTGCAATTTCAAATTTAATATTGAAAGAGACTGCACATCAAGGACCTTTAAGCATAATAGTGGTTAGTTGTGCTGTGTTTTGTGGTTTTTTAATTAGCAAGTAAAAATCTTCTGTACAGGAATAAAAAACATAGGTAGCAATGCAAATTAGTTTATATCCAATGCATGTTCCAAGATACCTGAAATTAAGTGCATTTTGTACAACAATGTCAGTAAGAACATAGTCAGACCATTTGGACTATGAGCTGTTTCTGGCAGTGGTCAGTCACAAATGCTTAGGAAGAGATTTGCACCGTTGGAGAAAGGTGCTTTACCTGTCCAGCTTCTGACAATCTGAACCTTAGTGAATCCTCTGATCTGCAGATGTTTCCACTTTCTTTTTTAATATGTAATAGTTCCTGAATGACATTTCTTCCATTGCTTTTACAAGTCCCCATGACAATATGTACACAGGTTGATCAAGTATTATAGATGTATATTTTTGTTTTGAAGGGCCTGCCTGNTCCTCTCCTCTCCTCTCCTCTCCTTCAGGATTTTTGCTGTTTCTGTGGCAGAGTGGGTGACAAGGCCATGTCTACTGTGGTTTTGTAGCTGTGAGACCTCATTTGACTTCTGAACACTTGGCTCCACAATGTATAAAGTATCTAATGACAATAGAATCTAATTTTTATAATTGCTAACAAATTACTGCTTTCACTAAAGTTGAGGCTCAAATTAATAAAACAAAAAATACAAACCATACAAAGATTCTATTCACCTCAGTTAAGCATGCAGAAATTATAACAAGTAATTTATGATTCTATAATTCCATGATATAAAAAGTAATCTATGATTCTATGGACTTTTGTAAATATATTCTCTGAATTATCTGAAGCAGATGAAAACTCACTCCTACAAGAAATAGGTCAGAAGTAATTCAACTATCCACAATAACTTTTGCCATAGTAATGATGGCTGACAGAATAAATTACAAGTGAAAGGTGTATTTATGTTTCTGCACAGTACATTTAGAAGATATTCTGACATACCAAAACTATGTCTAGGAAGAGCAATTAACCAATAATTATATTGCAATTTCAAATTTAATATTGAAAGAGACTGCACATCAAGGACCTTTAAGCATAATAGTGGTTAGTTGTGCTGTGTTTTGTGGTTTTTTAATTAGCAAGTAAAAATCTTCTGTACAGGAATAAAAAACATAGGTAGCAATGCAAATTAGTTTATATCCAATGCATGTTCCAAGATACCTGAAATTAAGTGCATTTTGTACAACAATGTCAGTAAGAACATAGTCAGACCATTTGGACTATGAGCTGTTTCTGGCAGTGGTCAGTCACAAATGCTTAGGAAGAGATTTGCACCGTTGGAGAAAGGTGCTTTACCTGTCCAGCTTCTGACAATCTGAACCTTAGTGAATCCTCTGATCTGCAGATGTTTCCACTTTCTTTTTTAATATGTAATAGTTCCTGAATGACATTTCTTCCATTGCTTTTACAAGTCCCCATGACAATATGTACACAGGTTGATCAAGTATTATAGATGTATATTTTTGTTTTGAAGGGCCTGCCTGATAATCACATTGATTAACTCTATGTTCATGGGTTCCAAAAAGTAGCAAATTACTATTTCTTGTTTATTCACCTTCTCTTGGCTAGTCATGATTTTACAGACTGCTATAACGGCTGTCCTCCATGGCCTGCTTTATGATTTGTGATATCACTTGTTATATGGAAGCCTTCATAGATCTCTTACAATCCTTACCCTCCTTCTTCCTCTATTTTGTTATATATGTGGTTTGAGATTAACTGACCAGAACTCTGCTTGAAATTTATAATGTGGGTGTGCACTACCGATGTTTGTTTTCTATTTCTTTCATAATTCATTATGTTCTGTTTGAGATTTGAACAGACTTTTTCACAGAATCCAGTTTTTCTTCATCAGCAGCAGTTAACTTGCAGCCACTTACTGGGCATGTGAACTTGGGGAGGAAGGGTTCATATTGAGAAGTTTAGCATTTATCAAAATTCAACTCCATCTGCTGTTGTATTGTGTAGTGAATCAGTACCATGAAGGCCACCTGCATCTCCTCACAACTTTTACTTTTAAGCTTTTTACTTACTTCAGTAATTATATGCTTTCAGCAAATTTTGTTGTATCATCAGCCACACCCTTCTGTAGATAATTTAGGATGATACTGAACAGTTCAGGTTCTACTTAACACAGCTTTGATGGTTACCCTTTTTCAGTGTGATAACTGATCTGCTGTGCCTGACCTTTATTCTTGTAATTCCACATATTGCTTTTTCCACGACTTTCTATCCCAGATCTTCTTAATTTCCTTTAGCAATCCTTTAGATTTGGGGGATTCATGCCAAGAGGTCCCTGGAAGTCCAACATAATGTGTTAACCAGATTTTCATGACCTTATATGTTCATTAATTTCACACAGGAACACTCACAGAGTTGAGACATTGCATCCACCAACAAAAGTAGTGCTGAGTCTTCCTTTTCTATTACATTTATCTTTAATTCATTCTGCTCTTTATTATACTTCCTATCATGTTGTCTCTATGGACACCTGTTGTATTTGACTTTTTTTTCCAAATTTCCCCTGTATGTCTTTCTGAAATCTGAGGACACATTTTCCAGCTTTTTTTCTTTTATTACTGTTGTGCAATTTATCATTTAAAGCACCACTGTAGTTAATAGTTCAGCAATTTAATATTTGACTTGCCTTAAAACACAGTGACCATTATGTTGACCCTACTAGATGCTTTTGTTCATTTTATCAATTTATTTTAAAGCCTTTGATAGTTTTTACTGCCGGTGTTGTCATCAGTGCTATCTCTTCCTTTTACATTTAGATTCTACCACTAGAGAAGAAGTAGGTCATTCACTAAGACCTCTTCTCTTTTTGTGGAAAAAAATTAAAGCCCTTACGAATGGGTTTTCATTGAGCTATTTTTGCTATTTAATGTTTTTCAGTATTTCTGTATTTTTCAATAGCAGAATTTATCTGGCTGTACTGACAGTTCTCTGCAATTATCAGTGTCAATTCTATGCAACAGGGGGAAGTGAAAGCTGGAGGGGGGTTATCACAATAGGAACATGGTGGCATAAAATGGAGTTTTGCAACATCTGGAAAGTTTACTCTCTCATCCTTCATTTTGATGTGGACAGTAAAATACATTTTACTTGCCAGTCAAAGAAATGAATTATAAATAATGGATGAAGAGAACTCTCTAAAAGTGATCCTGTTTGTAATAACTGCCTTGTATTTTTGTAAATATGCATCCTGGATAACTGTATCAAGATAGCATGGGGAATTGTATTCCTGTGTTATTCTATGGAAAGCTTCCTCCACACTCTTGTTACCTTGCCTGATCTTTGATGGTATTTTTCCCTGATATGTGTCTCAATGACACCAATTTACTTATAAAGCTTTTAACTTCTGTTGGACTTTAAAAGCACAGCATTCTTCCCATTTCAAGAAATATATTATTTTCAGTGTTTTATGCTCTCAGGCTGCTGGAGGTATGAAAATTGTTGTAAAGAAGGTGGTATTCTTTGCTGTCTTGACTGCAGTGAAAGAGAAATTTATTTTTCTAGCTGCTGCATGCTCTTTATATTATCTGAACTGGTTGGTCATAAGTGGGTGTTCTGTGATTATGATAGCAGTGCATGACGATACAAAATTAATGGTTGATAATAGTAGCAATTGATATCAAAACAGATATAGAGACTAAAAAAGTGTCATGATTCATTTTAACTAGCAGTGATCAAGTAATCATAGCAAGAGTTTAGTGCTACCTGTTGCTTACCCTCACCCAACTTCAGAAACTCCACATTAGCTGACATCGCTCTGATTCAACAATATTATCTTCTGTAGTTCCTTCAGAACTGTAGTTCCTTTTGTGCCCTGAAAAAACTCTGTGCCCACGCTTGCTATTTGCTGGCCACAAATCCAAGTGGTGCATCAACCATAAGAGTTACTCATATGCCCTGAGTCTGCCAAGCCTTAAACATGAGTCTTCTCCTTTGAAACTCCACCCTAGACATATACCTGGCTGTGGCAGTGCCTATTGATCGTGTGCTTGGAGTGTGCTGTTGTAACTGTGCCTGTGCCTGTGATGTCCAAACACAGCAGCCTGAGAGGGGTGTTAGCAGGTGGCTGACTGTGACTTGTCCTGAGTGTGACAAAGGCAGGGAGAAGCAGTGATACTCTACTGTGGCCAGGGAAGCATATGCCATTGTACAGGGTAACTATGTCTGAGGGAACTGTGATGTAAAATATGTTTCATGGCTGACACTTGCTTGCACAAATTCTTGGGTGTCTTGTGCAAGAAGGAAGAACTGGTTTATTAGCAGCAACAAGAAAACCTGAAATAACAGCATAATAGTTCTACTACTGAGTGGAAGTAGTCTATGTCCAATATTTTGGGTCTTCTACAAATACTTGAAATTGTGGAACAAGATTTCATCTGAGACAATTTTCAGAAGTATGGTATTTGCAGTAATTTTTTTGTAAATATTGTTTTTTTTTTCTTTAGCAGGTTTTCTCGAAAGGATTTACATGACTTAATATATTAGCACGTTCATAGTGGAGGGTGGAATGAGTGAAGTGTTAGGAAATGTCTTATGAAGACAAGTTCAGGCTGTCAATAGGGAAAACAAGATACACAGGTTTTGATTTTCTGTATTTTGCCCTGAAGAAGTATGGGAATTAAAGCTGAAACTAAAAAGCTGCGGTTTCAGAGGAAGTGCCAGTGGGAAAAACAGGAAACCCATATTTCAAAAGAGCCTTGATTACATCCTTCTAACATGTCAATTTAAAGAGATAAGAGATATCAGTAATAAAATAGTAAAAAGTCTTTGATTTTTTGCAAAATTGAAAACAGAAAAATTCAAGAGTAGTATTGGTGAAATTAGGAGAAATGCTATATAAATGCTGACTTGGGTTGGTTGGTACAGAGCTAAATTTCACCATTGTAAGGCCTGATTGCTGGTACAGTATTGGTAGGTACTTCAAAAAATTAAGGAGAGACATGACAGGGAAACTAAAGGCAATTTTAAACACAGTCAGGCCACTTTTCATCACAGGGTGCTGAATGAACTGGTTATCTAGTGACCAAATTGCTCTGTGTTCTGTTTTCCCTGGTAGTTAAGTCTATCCAATGCTTGCAGCTTTGATAGATTTCTTCCACCCTGTGTAGCTGCACATTTCCAGTATGCCAAATTTATGCACGAAACATTTCAGAGGTGGAGTTAGAGCACTCAATGCCAGCACCTCACTCCCCATTTGTCTGCCATGAGACCTCAAGCTGCAGCTCCTTTGTTATTTTTTAATTATTATGATGATTATTATTATTTTGTTTGTTTTTGTCAACACAAGCTATGGTGCTCATCTCAAGTCATTACATTTTGAAGTCTCCAGGGTCTACCTTTCAAGCTACAATTTTATTAAGATAATAAAAGCCAAGCTTTAGTACGAGATAGCAACAGTTGGTGTGTGAATCAGCTGAAATCCAGTGGGAAACAATCACATAAAAAATTTAACAGACAATACTTTAAAAGTTTTCAAGAGAAGGGTTTATGTATTGCTAGCAGTGAGATGCAACTTCTCTTTCAAGGACTAGTTTCTTTTTTTCTCCCATTTGGTAACTCCTTTCTTTCTTCCTTATTTTTATTTTTTTATTTTTAATTTTCTTTCTTCTGTGACTGAAGAATGTTCTTTTGCTTTGTTGTGTTTTTTTTTCTTTCAGGAAGCTGTAGGTCAGCTTCCCCTTTCATTGTCTTTCATGGTGGCATGACTTCTGTTGATCTTATTTGGATAAGATCTTTCCAGTGTAATGTCAGACATTTAGACCAGTCCCAATTCACTCACATATCTAAGCACATAGGGCAAGACGGCTAGTGTGTCCTCATTTTACTGGATGTTTTTGTGAACAAAGTAGTTGGTGTTTCAAGTATGCATCATTGTCTCTAGACTTGGGATATGTGTATAAGTGACACCCTATGTTCCAGATCAGTTCAGACTGTAAGGGTGGATGTTACCATTACTTTGACAGATGAGGATTCATGGCACATCTCTGATAGGCTTTCCCCCATACCTGCTGAGCAATGTTCCTATCAATACCTCTCTCTTGCTGACAGCAGTAGCAGCCACTGTCTAGCACACAGCACAAGCAAAATCCTACCTATTTAGATAAGCTGTTGTGGTGTTAAATAACTTGGTTTGTGATGGCTATCTCAGAATCAAGCATTAATTGGACATTAAGAAAAACTTCTTTAATATGAGGGTNGAGAATGTAGTTTACATTACATATTCTTACACAAAGTGGCTGAAGATTGGAAAATAGCAGTTGCGTAGGTATCACATTTCTGTGTGCACCTGTGTACACTTGCCATTTAAAACCTCAGATTTTCTTGC
>VYZX01008490.1:11711-98652 GCA_013401335.1 Brachypteracias leptosomus | reverse complement strand
GTCACAATTTCAGTTTGGTTTTCACAAACAGATGCAATACCATAGAACTCATCATGGAAAGTATTTCTTGAAATTATGATATGCCCTTATTAGAAAGGATGAACTTTAGATCACTTTTCTTCCCAAATCCATATCATTCAGTAGAGTTCATGACTTTCTGTGCGATGAGGGGACACTGGAATTTAACAGCTTTTAACCACGTTTCATTTATCTTTGTAATCATGCAGTAAAGAGCCCGTATGAAGACACACAGGTCATCACATGCACTCATAAAACAGAGCAAGCAATGCTGGCAAGGAAACCTGCACAGTCTTCTCCTAGACCAAATTCCTGTTTAAGCCTCTCAAGATAAGAGTCACATTAAGCTGTTTCTTGTGTTAAAAAAATGGCACCATTGGAAGCAGAAAGGCTAAATATTACTTGGGGGCTCAAACTACAAGCTAATGCTTTTCAAACCCTTCCATATGTTGGCTGAAATGAACTCAGGGTTTCTTTACCACCATTGTCATATCAGAGTCTAGCATCTGAAGTGCAAGGATTTGTTTTCAAATTAACCACATTTTGCATGGATTTGATGTGAATTTTTACTGCCACTCACCACTGGATCCCTCATGAGATGGATCTGGAAGTTGTAAGATTTCAAAATCAACAGGTTTGGAGTTCTCTCCCAAAACTTAGAGCTCCTCATTTTCAGGTTTCTCTCCCAAATTAGAAAAACCAGAAACCTTTTTTAATGGTTTTGGGACAAAAGTTAAGATTTGCTTCTCAAAAACATGATTCCCATCTATGCCTGCAGAAGAAGTGCTGGTTGTTGCAAGTTTGTGATACAGTCACAAGAGCTGCTAAAAATGGAGACCAAGTTTCTTCAGCTTTGCATATTTTGTGGGTTCTGGTGTTTACAGTGTAGGTTTTCAGAGATAATGAATAAAAACATGGGCCTTTGTCCTCAAAGGTAATACAACCCCAAGTAGACTTATCAACACCCCATATCTGTAGGCTGCCAGAGGGCAAAAGACATTTTTACCTCCAAAACCAGTAGGGTGTGATGTTACTCATGGTACGTCTACGCCAACATTTCTGTTGCTGGTAGCACCAGACACCAGGAGGATGTACTATGCACAGATTAGTGCTGTATGAATGCCTTGCAGGTACACAGCACAGCTTTTCCCTTAGGAATTTAGTGCTGAGCTTTGCTCTTCCAAAGCTGCTTCCCATCCATCCAGATGACCTGTGTTGGAGCTGCAGACTTCGTGACGCAGCCAGCTGGGGCTGCTTGAATTATTTCTTTAAATTATTCATTCTGCCAGCCCTCCCTCCCCATGGTAATATCACCTGCATAGTCACACTGGCAGCTGCTGGGAAAATGTAGCATACAGGGACTGCCAGCATTTCTGCTGAGAGCAGATACAGGCAGCTATATAAAGAAGGCATTGGCAGGTTATGCCCTTTCCTTGTGAGCAAAAACCTCTGCAGAATTGCTCAGGCAGTACTGAGTCACGGAGATGCTTCCAGACATCTCAGTGGATGCTAAAATGAAGAAAGGTGGAAAGTAATGTTCTCCTTTTACTAGAAATTCTCTTTTTCTTTTCTTTCCCCTTCTTTTTCCCCCAAAACCAAACAAAAGAGGAGCTGAATGACTACCGAAAAACTCCCTCCTCCACTTTGTTACATCATGAGGGGCCTCATGGTTCTGCTATTCTGTATATTTGCTAGCAAAGGATGGGAGAAATGGGGGTACCACAGGCAATGCTGAATGCCTCAAGACAAGGAAAGGAAAAAGAAGATGAGAATGAAAATTCCATGTAGATATAGTTTGAGAAGGACGCAGCAACCGTGGGAGAATGGATGCTGCCAACCCCCCAACAGTAATATATGAGGCTAATGCATTTTCCACCCAGTGCTGCAATCAATAAAGGCTGCTGCTAGACACACGGGCTAAGCTCTCTGCTACAGCATTTCTCCAGGCAGCCATTGCTCCACAAATAACAAATCTTATCCAGTCAGGGTGAGCCAGTCATGGAAGTCTGCCAGAGGCATAAAGAGAGTATGCTTTCTTCTCTTTCTGCCCAAACAGCCCTTCTGCTGAACACAANCCAATCTGTGACTAGTACATAAACACCAAAAAAAGAGGCTACTAAGCTACAGAGACAATCACAGACTCTGTCCTTTCCCCTGCTACCTCCAGGCTCATGAGCACTACAAATTACCAGTTAATGGAATTGTTACTCAAGACTGCAACACCTGGAGAACACACTGGTCAGAATCTCCAAATGAAACGATGCACCTTGGCTTTATAACCACAGAAATCTCACAGCCTCTCTTGCAGTGCACGAGAAAATCTCACTTATCAAATTTGCTTCCAGACCACCCTGTTCCTGGAACGCTATTTACCTTAACAATTATAAAGTGATTTTGGTGTTCCTGAGATACAAATCAACTAGAACCAAACTCTTTTTTCCCCCTCCTCCTCTAGGTTTTCTTTTTCCCTTTGATATTTAGCAGCAGTCATTATTCTATCATCAACACTTAAGCCTCAGTGCTGCAATCTGAATAAGCAATGATCCACAGAGAGAAAAAAAAACATATATGCAGAAACACTGGGACCTGTCTAATCCAACTGGAAAACTTCTGAGGCAAAGGAGAAGGAAACTAGGAGAAAAGACTGTCTACAACAGTACACCCCATTGGAAAGTTCAGGTCTCGCATTTGTCTTGGTTCCCCTCTGAGAGAACTTACAATAACATCAATTCAGCAGTTTGCCTCCTCTTAGAAATTTAGCAGCATTAATACAGAATTTATTCGATTGCTGAAGAAAACTTCTTTCCCAGGACTTAACACTGGTGTACATTCAAATGAGAATGCTGAACACAGTCCATGTTTGAGGCGAAGAGAAAAATGTAAGGGCTTTAAATCAAAGCACAGAGTGGCTGTGCTTTGATTTAAAATTCATATATAAATAGATTTGTAATTTGTGAAAGCCCTAGACAAGACGCAACGTGACTCTCCACAAAATTGTTCCTCAGCTTCAGTCGTGAAGCCCTGATTATGATGGTTCCCATGCTGCATCCAATTTCAGTGCAGTTTGGAGTGTGGTCTTCCAACAGAAATCAGCATCTCAGTGTGTTATCCTGGAAATATAGCTGAATAAATCAGCTAGTACTGAGATTAAAGAGGGGGTGAAAGGGAAAACTTCTCACCAAGTCGTAACCAGTAGCCCCTGAAAATGAAATATTCCTGCTAAAATCCCACCAATTTTTCTGCTGTGAGCACACTATAATGAGTCTTGAAGCAATTTTATTCACTTGTCTACAAATAGTTGCATCAAATTTGAGTTCATTTCTGAAGAGCTAAAGAAAATGGCTGTTTTTTTGATTAGCCATCCAACAAAAGAGTAGATTTCTCAGTTGGATTACCTTCCTTCCTCACTCTTCAACAATATAGTCCCAATATAAATCTGAGTAGTAGGTGGGGATGATAATTTCAATCAATCATCATTAATTCGTTTTTAACCATGTACATAATCTCTATATGGAGAAAGACAACCATCTTCTGAAAGAGTTTAGGCTTTACCTTAGCTGTGGAGAATTGTACTTTTTTTCCCCCTTCACAAGAGGTAGGGCCATCTATGTAATTTTTCTGCCATTGAGGAACTGAAGTTAAATAAATACACAAAGGTTTAAAAACTTGTTCTTTCAGCTACTTTTAAATCAAAGAGAGCATGGAGCTTTCTACACAGTTTGCTGTCATCCAACCATTCCTCATTTCTGACCCATAAATGGCTACCACAATCAAGGGTTGAGTGTGAAATATATTCGTCTATATTAAGAGTAGGTTGTTTGGGGTTTTTTTGGATCATTGCTAAGAGCTGGTGCCAAATCCAAAGTCCAAAAACACTCTTCCCCTTAGATACACCATGCTAAAGAAGAAGGTTGGCTCTATAGCTTTCAATGATAGAGACTTGGTGTGGCTGACCCAAAATAGTGAAGTATGGCAAACAGTCTGGATGAAAATGGTCTGGGTGAAGGAGAAAGGCAAAAACATCCAAGCACAGGGCAGATTAAAAAAAAACAAACCAAAAAAACCCCCACCAAAAATCTCTTAATAGAACAGCAGGGGTGGGAGGACATAAACTTAGAGGGAAAAAAAAGCCCTTATGATCAGCTGCTGAAGAGAGAAAAGAACCCAAGCACCCTCAACACAGAGTCAGCACAAATAAAGCTTATGATAATGATATTTGACAACCTGAACATGTAACATCCAATAAGGCTTTTACTCTACAAGCTGCTGAGCTACCTCAGATCTTGCTAAATTCCCAGAAGATGCTGAAAGCTGAGGTCTTTTCAGGACTTGTCCTTACGTGAGCATTTCATATTGTCAGGAAATGATCTACATAGAAATAGTTGCCTGCACAGGGCGTGCACACGTGTACATGTATTTTCAGAATACACATGTATTGCTTGCAGTGCTCTTTCATTTGCACTCTGGTAGAAATCCCCAAACTGGGTCTTCAAAGTTGGCCTTTTTTTATGAAATAAGTCCTAGACCTTGATGGATTCTAGCTATTGCAGAGATGGTCTTTCCAACGTCAGAGCTGAAAAGGGAGGAAAGGTGTGAAGAAAAGTCTTTCCTGAGCTTTTTCAAGGCTTGCTTATGTAGAGATTATTTCAAGTGTGGTAGTTCAGAGAGAAGTCAAGCAACCAGTTTGCTTTTTAAGGCCTGTGACCTTGTGCCTCTGTAAGCATTCTTCAGACTTGCCCAGGAACCTCCAGTTGTGGCACCTCATTCTCATGCTCATATTAACTTCACAGTCATGTATCAAACTCTGCCAGCAACACTACTTATAGCTATCAATGTGATCATATAGTGCATAACAAAGCTCACAAATGTTTCTCATCCTAAATACCTTCCAGACATTCCTAATACCATGATAATGCTTATCATGTGAAAGAAGGAAACAGGTCTTTGAAAAATCTCAAAATGTCCTTCAGCTTAACCACCCTCCCAACCTTTCTCCCACTCAAATCACAGATTGATAAGTATATTAGGAAGTAGAGGATCCTCACCATGACCCTCCTTATTGTCCTGTAGCATTTTTGCTCCACTTAAGAGTACTGCTTGCATCCACTACCGCAAGCCCTCTTTAGGAAAAGAAAAAGGTTGCTTTTCACCAGCAAGGCCTAGAAGATACAAAATTAATTGCCCATGCTATGTAAAGAGGCAAACCCATGTGACTCTGATGCCAGAAAGTCCAACATTAGGAGTAGATCTTAATTCTTACATCACAGAGTCAAAAGCTGCATTGAGAAACAACTCAAAATATATGTAGTTAGAATGTAAACGCCAAAAAAAATCCCTGGAAGTTCTAGCCCCTGAACTAATACAGAGCCCAAGCTGTCAAAAAGTTTCACGATACTTCCCAGATTGCGTATAACTGGCACTAACTGGGTCTATTAACTTGGATCCAGAGCCAACAGTAGAGGCCAGAATATGTAGGTGGCCTGCTTCGATGGGATAATTTTCCCCACTTCTGCCATGTTAACAATCTCTTCTGGAGTCAGAAAGCAAACTCCTTCCCTCCCTCCCTGCCCCATCCAGTCTCCTGGGATTAATTGTCCTTGCTGGCTTGGTTCTTGCTGCCCACCTGCCCTGACTCATAACCTGTCACTTCCTCCATGCTGTACTTTTGATTTATCTAAACCCAATTGAAATTAAGTCAAACACTCAAAGGGAGACAATTTTGCTGAATATGGGGAGCTTTCATACCATCAGCAACAACTCAGGTTAATGTTTTATTCTTTCCCCCTCCCTGGGCACGAGCCATTCCAGAGCTTGTAGCTGAGTATTTGGTTCTCACGTATATTTATTTAGTTAGCAGTGGCATTCCTATTTTTATAGGTTTGAGTTTTTAACTTTCTTGTTAGCAACATTAACAAGGTTTACAGCATATAAAGTGAGCTGTGGCATTTAAAAAATGCTGGCCTAATGTAAGACCAGTTTTTTTTTATATACATGTTCAATGGCAAACTCCTACTGACAAGCAGAATGCATTTCTATGTCTGGGCAAGTTTATAGATGGTGTTCCCACCTCTGGGCCACAAGGTCACAAATTTGTTTCTGATTCTATTAAAGAAACACTCAACAATGGTAAGTTTGTGTGCTGCCTTTTTTTTTTTTTATGAGAGGGGACTGTTTTATGTGATCCAAGATCTTAAAGATACTCCAAGGAATCTGTTGAATGCTGGGCTTTTCACCCGCATGCCCTGACCAAATAACGCTGGCTGCGGATTTGAGCAGCTTTGTCTGGCAGCTAGATAAAACACATTTCAGGGGAATCTGACATGACTGAAAAAAAGAATAGGCAATGCCTGTCTCATCTACTCATCTGTAGTTATGCTGCCTTCAGTGGGCTTTCATAGGAGGAGGATTTGACTCTGCATCAAAAGGATGTGCAGGAGTTAAAGATTCATGATACCTGTTCCCAGTTCCCATTTCCTCAGCAGATCCTCTGAGTGACTCTGAGGACCTCACCCAAAAGCTTTGCTGTCTGGCCCTCCACATCCATGGGATGGAAGGAACAATATTCCTACCTTGCCTGCCTTCATTTGTTAAGCAACATTTTAAAGGCAAGGCACTGGTAAATCCAGGTACCTCAGTGAAGGCCTTGGCACTCCATACCTTAATAAGAATATTAATCATGGTAAGGACCAAGAAAAAGGCAAATACTTCAGAAATAGCTCCTCTTGCCCTGTGAAACACCAACCTTATTCTTTCTTGGAATTAATTTAGCTAGGTATTTTCCCCTTTAGTCTATGTGATGGCTCCAGCTGCAGCTTCCTCACCATAACTGTTTACTGCATGATGCCTCATTTAACAAGAGGGGAGGCAGCATCCAGGCTGGCCTCAGCCATCACCGACCTAAAGCACTTCATGCTGGAACACATTGTGCTCTGGGGCTTTGTGGCTATGAACACACAGACTTTTGGCTTGAGAAATAAGTGGGGGCCAGCAGAAAACCTGAGCTGATGGGGTAAAATTAAGAGCACGGGAAAGAGAGAACAAGCATTTGAAGGAAGAAGGATAGCTCATATGTCTGTTGAAAGAATTTCAGCATCATCTATTACCATCCAGAAGGCAATCATGAAAATGCAGAAGAAGCACAGCCCTTTTTGTGGGATGCTTGGGGTTACTGTGGTTAGGAGGATCAAGGCAAGGTATCACATGCCTCTACTGAAGGGAGATCGGCCGGAATAAAGCAAGGAGCCAGAATTTCTAGGCTAGGAAAAAGGCTGATCGTGTTGCAACAGAGCACAGGAAAGAGAATTTGGCTGCAATGTCTGACTAGAGGCCTTTTAGCTACATGAGAGGACTCCAGGTCTATTTTTTCTCTCATTTCCTTATGCCCCCAAGGAAGCTTTTGGTGGAAATTTGCTTCCATTTATGGGAGGACTGGAAGAAGGGAGGCCAGACTGTGACTGAGCATCTGGCAATAAGAAAAAGGGTTCAAAGGAGAGGAAACTGCTCAAGCAGGATTTGAAAGTGCTATTCTGCACTGCAAATTGACCTGGGCAAGTGACAGGCTGCCACTGTTGGTCATTACAAGTAAATATTTTTGAAAAGTGCCAGTTCAAGAAACACTCTGAGGCTTGGATCCTGTACGATGACTTTGCTCTCCAAAAATCGTCATCATCACACAGATTCTTAAGGCCCAAGGAACCACTAAATGATCTTTTGTGTGATATCACCTGCTTCAGATTCTCTCCTCCATCATAACTGTGGGTTTGGCTATTCAAAGGCAATATGCCAGCCACACACAAAACTATTACTAAACATCTTTGCTCAGAGGAGATATTTCTTCCTAGCGAGTATTTTGGTTTTTCTATGCTGATTTGGTTACCTCATAGACAATGGTTTAACATCACTGCAATTCTATGATTCATACATTTTCTAAAACAAGTTGCAACTTGTCCTGCTCCCCCTAAGAATAGCAAGTTTTCTTCCGACTTTGGATAAGTTTGCAATTTTCTCAGGTTTTTAAAAAAACCCTACAGAAATTCTCTTAAAACAAAACTCTATAGGTAGGCAACAAGTATGTATCTACCTACAATGCACAGGCAGCTCTCCACTGAAGCCATCAACCTACTTCAGCCACTGTTGTCTCTGTTCCTTTGGTTACTGTTACACACCACTTGGGCAGTTGGCAGCATCAGTTCTGTGAGAAAAAACGTGGTTTTAATCTGTTTGTATATTTATCAGAAACGAATCCAAAAGGGTTTGGGGTGGCTTGTCCATGAGAGACATGACTAATAAACATGGAGTGATCAATTGCTTTCATTATGTTCAGGCTTTCTGCTGTGTTAAATAATAGGGATATTTCGATTGTTCTGGGAATGTTGGTGAAGTATATTCAGGCAATGGGGAGTCCTTTATTTGTTTACTATTTCTTGGCATCATGATGCCAAGAAAGAAGTTGATCAGAATTTTCTATATAGACAAATAGCAGATATTTACCTTTCATGTTTTTACCTATCTACAAGAGCTTCTTGTGAGATAGTTTTCCATAGCTCCTCTGTCCCAAAATATCTCAAAGTACTTTAAATCTTGTGTTTCCACTCAGGAGTTTCCCCTCCTGCAATGTAATATGCATGTGAAATCAGTGCTAAAATAACAAAGTACAGCAACCAATACTGAAACTTATTTTGCTCAGCAGCATTCCCAGTATTTAAGGGACAGTGCTAGAAGGCTGAGAGCTTGGGAGAGAAGGATGAGTACCCAGGGCTGCTGTGCATGTCTGGTTTGGATCCATTAGCCCCTACAACACACACTGCAAACACCACAGAGGTGGCTGTTCTTCTGAAGTACAATAGCAGATCTCGAGTGTGTATTGATCTAAATCCTCAATGGATATAAATCAAAGGAACTACACTGAAATCGGTCTGGCTGCTGCCCTTTGCACACTTTATATCTGATGTGAGACTCCTGAGGACCACAGTCACCATTCCAATGTCTTCTTGTAACCAGCCCCTATCATACCACAATACCATACCCTATCATACCACAATATAACCAGCTTTTCCAGGAGTTAATCCCTGCCTTGTGCTTTCAGTGGCTTTTTCCCTCTCCCCTCTATCCTTCCTTCCCTCCCTTCTTCCCCCAGAACTGGCACTGCTCAGCATTTTGGCTAGGAGACCAATTCTCCAAACTGAAAACATCAAAGCATATCTCTGGTTAGATCTCATCCCAACCCTCCCAGTTTGTTGAATTGGAAAGTGAATAACTAATAAGGCAGCATGCCATTGTTTTCTGTTTATTATAATGGAAATAAATTGTTGGCTCTAAATCAGGCACTGATTGTTCCTTTGATATCACTGCCAGGAAGCAAAATAAAATGGCTTTTTAAAAATCACCTTTCACAGGGAGTGCCACAGGCATTTGAAAGATGAGCCTTTTTCCATGTCAAAGGCCCTACCAGAAGTGCCAAACACACTAGAAGAAAAATTCAATTTTTTTCCCTATTAAAACAAACAAGAAAAAGAGTGTAAGAGGGAATATGAGAACAGGATTGCCTGGGCAGCAGGATTGCCTGGGCAGCAGGATTGCCTGGGCAGGCTGGCACGTCACAGATGTCCTGTGAGTGCTCATGAAGCTGCAGTAGAGCTGACTCCACGATGAGGAACACTTCCTCAAGAATATGGAACACATCCTATGCATTTTTTTTTCTCCCCTCAAAAAAAGCACAGGTGGGCTGAAAGAATTACTCTGTCTGCCTGGCAACTCTTAAACTAATAATAAGAGACTTTAGGAGCCAAAAAGACAGAGGGGGTGCTTTGCCTCAGAACTGGAACCACCCATAAATCTTGCTTGTGTGTTTCTTTCCTTGTTTTTTTTTTTTTAAGCTACACGGAGTGGCAATTTCATTACACCCCCAATGCCCTATCAGTGGTTTAGCTTCTTCCCTATAGACTTTTAAGGGGCAGACTTTCAGCTGTTTGAACTTCTCAGAGTGCTACCAGCCCTGGCTAATGAGGGAATGTGCTGTGCTTCAGCACCACTGTATCAATGAGGAGCTTCCTCATTGGAGTTCACTGCTGGATCCAGATCTTAAGCGATCCAGAGCACAGCAGTGCTTGGTTTTCATGACGTGCTGCAGTTTGATTTGGCTCAGAGTAGAGGATAAAGCTCAGTGCCAGATTCAGATCTCAGGCCAAACTCAGATTTTGTATTTCAGCTACCAAACTTCATCATGGTTTGGCAAGGCCGAGCTCTCACCTGCTCACGCCATGTGGAGAACACCTGTGATTTGCTGGAAAGGTGGCTGGTCGTGCTGTGAGAAACTCCCCATCCCAAAGCCAACCTATCAGAGAGTGTTTGGGCTGACTGGCTGCTGTGGATGATGTGTGCTGGGTGTGCAGAACCACTGAAACATGCTTAGACTCTTCAACTGCAAAGAAAAAAAAATGGTGGAAGGAAAAGCTGTCAGGAACAGAGTGCAGCTTTGTGCCTTTCTTTGTTGTCATGACTCTTGGAACCAGTGCAACCTTTGTGTTTACAAGACTGGGGCTTGGTGCACAGCAGCAGCACAACCCTAGAGTAAACTGGGAGAGCTACATAACCATATCACTTCCTATGGAAGTCTGCTTCTGAAAGACTTTGTCACACTATCTCTAGCTACTATTCTTAGATATCAATTTTTGAAGAATATGCTGGAAGACCCTTTTTCTGAGAATCAAATCAATGCCCATAGCTTAAATGACAAAAGATCTGAGCGTGGCAAACAGCATGGTCTGCTCAATGTTAAGGCCCTGTTTGACACAGATCTTATGCCTATACTTGGCTCTAAGTGCATCCTTATTCTGCAAAGTATTTAAGTATATTATTAAACTCAAGGCTGTAGTTATGTCCCACAAAATGGGGCAATTTAACTGGGACCTTATAAAGCGCTTATGACATAGGTGCTTTTCTGAATTGAAAGGTTTGAAGGGCTCCCACCAAAGTGCCCTGGGATTAAGTAAAGACTTTCCACTGGCCTCAGCAAACATTCAGCCAGGTCCTAATTTTTATACTTATTACTACCTTATAATGGGATATTTGGAAAGGAAAAGGAAGGATCTTTTTCTCCAGGTAATACCATCTCCTCTCAACTGTTTCTGAAAATGAGGGGTGTGATTACTGACCTCTAAGTACTTGATGATCACACTTTGGTTTGAACTTTTATAAGTGTATGTGGGTTTACTAACTCTAGCATTGCCCAGTAATTTATTTCCCAGGTGGGCTATGAAAGTCATCTGGAAGAAGGCAAACAGTGTCAAAGGGCTTTGCTGTGCAAACAGATGATTGTGCTGGATGGATTAGAGTACATTTTTGGAAACAGTTTTCAGAGGAGAGGTAGAGTGTACTTTTCTAATAAAATCAAATCTATTTCTTTAACCCAGAAGTAGTACTTCAAATTCTTGCTTATTTTATTAAAAGATTGGTGATTGCTATCTCCTGCTCATAGGTGTGGACAGAAACTGGGTTCAGAGACAGCAACAAGCCATTCAAACCCCAAAAGCTGCTGTGACAGAGGTGTGAAGAAGCTCTGAATGACTCAACAGGGTCTTTTCAACTATGTTGCCCCTTCCTAGGGCATCCTTCTTTCCCTAGAAGACAGCCACCCTCTGGAGCTTTGCACAAACTTGCATGCACTGAATAGCAGGATCCAGTCATGGTAACCCCAAGGGTACCAAAGTCTCAGGTGTCAAGGGAAGTTTCTTTGTACTCAGTAAGTGCCCGTTTGCTGGTGAGCAAGGCTGGATGGTGAAGCTCACCTGAAGCAGCTGGTGGACGCTGTGAGACTCAGCAGGTTGACTCTTGTGTGCTGTCTGAATCCCAAAGCACCGTGGTTTGGCTGCCAGTCACTAGGACATCTGTAAATCACTTGGTGTACGTTGATCTCTCCTGTCTGAAGAGGCAAAAGTAAATGTCAGACTTGAAAATCCAGTCAGCACTGATGTTCTGGCACATGAACCGTTACATGATATCTAAAGGTCCTGCTTGGAGACCGTGGAAACTTTATCCTGTGGCATGCAACACCGAGATTAAACAAAATTTCTGCTGCCACAGCTGATGTGGCCTTTACTCATTCCACCCAGTGAGTTACTGGGAATACTCCAATGCAAAGAAAGGTCTTTGCTGCTAAGTCTACTTCTGTTCTTTTTTAAACACTCTCTTTGGCAATATCTATGAAACTTTAGGAAACTGATTCCCAAGGAATCGGCTCCTGGACACAGCACAGTTAAGATTGGTGTGACACTCATGCTAAAGTTATCTTGGTTTAACTTGAAAGCACCACCTCCCTGAGGACCTCTCAATTCTGGAACGAGCGACGTGTTTCTGCATTCTGTGAGAGCCTGGATTATTTTTAATCTTCTGGACATGTTACAAAGATCAATTTATAGTCTCCCAGAGACAGTAAGGACAAGGGGTTGGGGGCAGGCAGAAAGGGAATTGGCTGTGGTTGATTAGTGAGTACTGTTATTTCTGAAAAGAAGAAACTTTTCAGGGCAACTTCTACTTTCTTGCACTGCTTGATTTGTTTTGTGTGTGAACTGGCCCAGATCCATGCACTGCAGCAGATCCATGTTCTCTTAGGCCAGCAGAGACTTTTGATCAATACAAGTTGTGCAAGCCTTCACAGCTCTGAACAGGTGCTGTGTGCTAAAAAAATACAGAAGATAATGAGAAGAAAGCTTTCTTTCACTCTCCCCATCATGGCTATATAGATATACTACAATGAATTATGCCAATGACTGTTCCTAAATTACCTTAACCTAGAATAGCATTTTGCTTGTAATTCTGAGAGATACAATTCGTTAGCACTTCAAGGCTTCCAGTGAAAACAGCAGGAAGGCTAGAGTTTGAGTATATGCTTCCCATGATATTCAGCAATATAAGTTTGAAAATTCTATATTCATTGAGGATGCAGACCTATCAGTTCAAATATTCACCAGAAGTCACCAGAAGAATACAGCAGAGACTTGCATACTGAACCTGTATACATTTCTAAAGAAGTCATAAATCAGAGTGAGTAGGATTTTTTTTCCAGTTCTACTCAAATCTTACTTGAGCCTTCCTTTGTAAAGTGCAATTCCTCACACTTACAAGGAACGCAGTGCAATTGTTTCCTTAATTTTGGCAGATGAAGAGTAAGAACCACAGAGTTCTGTATTGTTTCCAACCAAAAGAGTCAAATGGCTTAAGTTTACCCAAAGTTTCACAAACACTCTTACAGGAAACCACGTCAGGGCACTTTTACAACATGCTGGTGATGTCCAGAACTTCATACTCCTGAATGTAAAGCTTTTCCAAGTTTTTTGTTTGTTTTACACAACATCCACCATGATTGTTTTCTTACCCCTGTATGCACCACCAGGATTTTTCAGACCGCATCACTTTCCAGGAATTACAATGAAGAGTTTTAGCTCTTGCAGCTGAGAAAGGGCTTTTTTTTTTTTTTCCCTTTGGAAAATGTCATTCCTGGAAGTGTCTTTCACCAGAGTGCTCCTTCCTGGTGAGTCTCAAGGCACCAGTTACGGGAAAGACTGAGATGAGGTGATGCTCAGCAGGTGGCTTCCAGGGCAGGTCCCCTGGCTGCTATTTCAGACTATGTGGGTCCCTTTTGGTTTTTGAAAAGGGTTCAATGACACCAAAGACATTTAAAAGTGTGGCATGTCACCAGGCTACCCCTGACTTTCTGTGGGCATTTACTCAAGTTCTCCAGCTCTGCCTTGGCCAGTCCCTGTCCCCACAGATAGCCAATGCCTGGAGTGGTGGGACAAGGCTCTGCCCTGTTCTGTCTGTGAACCCAAGCAGGCTAAGCAAGGGTGGTGGGAGGTTCAATTCTGAAGCATGCTCCTCATCTGAACTAAACCATTCTGTGAGCCTATGAAGATGCTTACAGAGATGCACCCTCAGTGAGAAGATCTGCTACAAATACAAACCAGATGCTATAGGCTTAAGAAACTCGCATACAAAGAAGAAAAGTGACATTTTCAAAACCATGGGCAGAAGCAGGAGCCAAACTAGGATTTGCTAACTTCTTCTCCATTGTCTTATCTATAGTGCTGCTTCTTGAATTTAATCTTCAATCTTGACAATTCGTAGACTTTCCTGAACATCTATTATCCTGTGGTTAGCACTCTGTAATGCTAAAGGTTTAAATATTAAAATAAACATCCCAGTTACAGCCAGTTATCTGACATCCGTGAAATGGTGAAGTTCCTATTCCCTGAACACCTGTAAACCTTTCATTTTCCCTTTCCAACAAAACCAAGATGACCTTCTCTTCCCCTTCCCCTGGTACTTCTCTTCCTAAGGCCCATGTGGCTTTCTTGGCCTCCCTTAGCCTCAAATCAGAAGACAGATGGGTTTTCAATATGAGCTTTATGGTTAGCAGTACCCCCTTCCCACTAAAATATTGCAGGTTTCTGTGGTAATTCTGCTTCCAGAGTTGTCAGAACTATGCAAAAGCCAAGCTTGTTACATGTGGACACAATTTAAGCGGATAACAATACAGTAGGGAGTTATTTTTTATAGACAGTTTTACTGAGATATGGTATGGTCCAGAATTGGAACCTCCTACAAATGTGGGTTTTCTCTTGTGGAGGTCAGTATGTTCTTAGGACACTAAAAACAATAGCTCTTAATCTCTTCCCCCATCTCTAATAGCTCAATTACTGCTAGTCACATTTTAATTCCCTCATTAACAGCTCTTCAGCCTGGTCCAGAAAGCTTCCTTTGAATGACGTTTTACACATTTCACAGACTGGACATTGCAAGGATGTGTGGCTGCAGCAAAGAGGTGCAGGGTTGATGTTACCTAATTGGAGTGAAAAATCCATCTCCACAAGCTGACACGCTACCTTGGAAGCAGGTCACTGTCAGATGAATCACTCTTCCCTCAGATCATCAGAAAAATGATCAGCCCCTACCAGTACAGATCCACATAGACCCAAGTTTCTCTCCTGCCCTCCAAGGTATCCAGCACACGTGTTAAGTAACACATGTTAAGGCTGCACGTGTGTATTAGCTCAGTCCTACACTCGATGCCAAGGCACATAGGTTTTGGCACTGTAGGCTACACCATCTAGCTATGTAGCTCCCACTATAAAACCAGCATGTCACTGTGGGAGCTGGCTGAGAGGAATCTGTGCAAGCAGCATCTCCCAGCTGAGAGCTTTTGCATCAAATGAGCATGTCCAAGAGTCCAGAGATGGTGGCTGGAGCTTACACGAACTTAGACTCCCCAGCCCTATCTCCATCTCCTGTTGGACTCTCAGGGGGGACCCTGGACCTACTTTATCCACTTGCCACATCTGCACCAGCTGTGCTCATGTACTGCCTGCATGGGGGTCCCTCTTGGATCCTAGCTTGGTCCCCATTTGGGGACAGCCCTGCTCCTGCTGGTCCATGGCAGCAAGGCTCAAGCATAACATTCCGTGATATACTTGAGAAAGCATTTTTCAGATTCTGGTTAAAAACCCACTCCTTTTGCTTTCAGTCCTGGCAATGGTGGTGTTCTTCATTGCTCTACATATATGATCTGTAAGGATGACAGCTCTGTAATTTTCTTATAGAGCAAACATGCTTCATTTTCCCCCTGATATCAGGCAATCCAGGGCCAGTAAATGACTGGCAAATGCCTTCTATATTCATCTCTTCAAGTGTTTTGGCTTTTCTTTACTTTTAATTTGCCTGGAGGCAGACATTTGAGATAACAGCTGTTATGGTGATATTATCAGTCATCTGCATGTCAGAGAATGCCAGGAAAATGCCTGTGGAGTAGACCTCTTGGGTTTTTGGTTTTAACTGCTCTGGGGCAAATTCACTCCTTTGTTAAAGCTCTGCTCCAAACATGAGAAGAGAACATAATGGAGCTGGTTTCTACCCTCTGATTATGCAGAAATGTCTTTTTCTGCTGATAGGGCACAAGTTCCCTACTTGCTCTTTGACGTTCCTCAAAGATAAGTGTACTAGAGCAGCCCTTTGCCAGACCCTCTCACATTTTTTCTTGCTGGTAAGCAATGTCAGAGCACATCTACCACCGAGAAACACCACTGTGGTTCTCTAGAGAGAGATATGATTTGCTTGCTCTTGAGTAACTGAGCAGGCCCTAATAAACCCTGTTAAGAGGGATCTTTATCCTCCCATGAAAGACACTGCTGAGCTTTCTTGGGTTCAGTTATAAAGTTTGCTGGGAAGAAAGTTTCTTTGCTTACTGAGGTGGAGGGCCCAATGTCAAGAATGTGTAGGTCCAGAGATCTATCTCACAAAGCTAAACCATCTGCAAGAGGGCCAAGGTTCTTTGGAGAGGATGCCACCAGGAAGGCGTTGGCTTGAGAATTATTACTCTGCATTCATTTGTTTTTCCAGAGAAATACATGATGGAAAAATAAAGTGTAGCTTTGGAAACCTGGGATGTGCTCCTATTCAGTCTATTGATGATGACAGACGAGTTTGTCCAGTTAGTGTAATGAAATCGAACATCCTTTGTTCTTGAGAAAGCTTCTCAAGTATTCATTATACTTTGACCGAAAATAATTTGTATCTGAGGATCCTGAACTACTTGAGTGACATTAGGCCTGTGGGAAGATAGCTACACCTACAAAATGACCATTATTTCAAAGGAGCAATGCAGATACAGGCATTTTTGTGTCTGCAGTCCTGATGGATCTGAGCATGGACAATAAAGGCTTCTCCATGCACATTTACTGTTTTCCATAATTTCCTAACACCTCCTAATAATGCGGTAGCAGAGATTTCTCTCTTCCATTACCTTGACCTCACAGAAGGCTATTTTGCTAGAAATTAAGAGCTTAGTTCTTGTTTGCACCCCACACCTCCTGACCAACCCTGGGCAAGGTATCTAGACCACTGTGGCCTGTTTCTCCACCTGGAAAATGAGCATACTTCCTAAAAATACAGTTAAGCACTCAGATACCACAGAGATAGAGCTCACACAGATACCCGTGCAGTAGAAGAAATACATGTGAAAGAGAAAGCTGACCTTGAAGGCAAACCTTGAGCAGAGATGGCAAAGGTTAACTATCCAAGGAAACTGTTACCAAGTAAATCTTGCATTTTTTTCCCCAAAGGTAGCTTTTCTCAGCTTTGACACGTTTGTTTCTAAGTATAGTCGATTTATAAAACAAAGTACAGTCAATTTATAAAAAAACACAGACAATTTCTAAAATCAAGCAAGATTTCTGCAGGCTTTGAAGATGCACAAATTACTTCTACCAGAGCAAATGCCATTTCCAACCCCTGTTTACAGTAGGTGTGTGAAATTTATCTTCACCCACAATGTTCAGGTGCAGCTGTTTGGAACAATGTTAAATGACTGCACAGGAGAACATCCTTCACATTCCAAAAATTTCCAACGAGCTCAAAGAAAGTGCTAATAGTGGTATAAAGAGCCTTTCTTTCTGGAGCTTTCAAAGACAAGAAGAACATGCAAGAAGAACATGGTGGAACCATAAAAGGAAAGCTGTATGACCTAGTAATTTGCTAAGCACAGCTTTGCCCACATGCTTTCATCACTGCTGATGTGGTAACATAAAGGATTTGTTCAGCATCAGTGAACTCCCTCTTCCAAATGTCTCCAGGCTTTTGAGCAATGTTAGTTTCTGGAATTGAAGTGTATCCGTCTCACAGTGAGTAAGCTTTGAGGGCTGGGAATGTAGTTGTGTGTTTTCTACATCACTGTGAACAGTATTGTTTGGGCTAAAAAAAGTGGTTGAAAAATGCTTTTCTTTGATTTCTAACGAGGTTCAACCAACAAGAAAAAAATGAAATATGTACCTTATTGTATTTCTTTTGAAAAACTGGATAGAGACTTGGTCCATTTGATGATGTTACAGTTAAGGTACCAAGATACAATTTCTAGCTAAAATTAATTCTAATTGAAGAGTTTATTTCCCTTTTTTTTAAAATATAAAACCAGAAATCATGTTAAAATCAGTTTCAACAAGCAATTTTTCATGTAGAAAAGCTAGTCTCAAAATATCCTCTTACTCTCAGGCTAGGCAAAAAAGAAAAAGAAAGAGCTTTCAGTTGTAAGCACTGCAATGAGAAGAAAGTTGTCTTTTGTGGCTGCTGAGATTTGCAATGTCACCTGGATACATACTGACAATAGGGCAGGGATAGACCCTCCTGCTACACATCAGATACTGACCATTACTGAGAACAGAATTTGGTCTTAAAGAGCTAACATCTCATAAAGACAACACGGTCTTGGAGCTGAGTTGCTAGAAACAAAGCTAAGGAGAAATTAAAGGTTTTATTACTCTAAAGCTACTAGCTATTACTTATGGTTTCCTTTCAACACTTTCTCTTTGATATTATGGTATCAAATACCCTCAAAGTAATCTTCCACTAAGATGTGGTTCCTTAGATAATAAACAATGCCTTTCTCTGGACTTATCACCTGGAATTTAGAGCAAGGGCTATGCAAAGCTGCAGTGAGGAAAAATAAAAGAGACAAACAAGGAAATGTCAATTACGATTAAGAAGATAATACTTGGAGTCACTGGCTTGGCAGTCATGCGTTTCCTTTAGCATGTTCTGTGTAATTCCCTTCTCTGAGATGAATACAGTGATGGAAGTTAAGGGGGGGGGGGTGACTGATGAAACAAATTTTCATAAAAGTGGTCTCTTCCATGCTTTTGGGGGATTTTTTTTAGTTAACAGTAACTTACTCCTTCTTAGTCACAATGACAGACAAGTATCCCACACCTAGTAAAAGAGGTTGGGGTGAAAATTCAAACATCCAAGATGGTCCTTATTGGCTACCTCCAGGTAGCCTCTGTTGGTGGCACCTGCACTCTTGTTCCTGAGGTTTTTGGACTGTACAGGAATGAGGGGGGGTCAAATGAAGAGAAGGGAATCCGGGAATGACTCTAGCTATCTGGAGAGGAAAAGACTCTCTTCCAGAAAACGATTACGAATTTCAAACATAATCATCTTCAGACAAAATATGGAAACAGTCTGAGAGAAGAAACCAAAACAAGGTGTCTCCTGCATCTCCCTTCCCAGACAGCATCCCTCATCACCCATGATTACTCTCCCCTTTCGGCTCCATTCATCTCTTTCAGCACAATGGCACAGCTCACGATGGAGCTGGGAAAAACACCCACCCCAGCCTAGCCCGCAGCCTGCTCCGAGACGTGGGTTTGAACCCCTGGGGCAAGGAAGCCGCGGATCCGGGGCTCCCAGGTCTGAGCTGGCTCACCACGGGGTGACTACATGTGAAAAGCAGTGCTTGGTTTCACCAGTTTTTCCATTGAAAGAGCTACTGCCAGAAGGGTGAGCTGGGAGCCTCGCAGGATGCACACAGGCAGATGGAGGCAAAGTCCTATGTTGTAAGACAAGTGTGATGGGAATTCAGGTGCCTAAATTCTCCAGATGAGAAGAGGAACTTCCCTTTTCTCTCCTATCTGATCGATGATGTGTGCACATTGTTTTCAGGGAGGGAATAGGAAAACTACATTTTAAAGGCTAAGCAGTTGATACCACTCTTCTGCAAGCTTGAAATTAAAATGAAACACATTGCCTGCTCCAAGCTCTGCTAAGCAATGTGGCAGATAAGGTGAAAATAAGCTATTTCAGCTCCTTTTTTCCTTATATTAATTTATATTTAAACTGTGGCATTTTTACCTGATGTGTGTATCTGATTCTTGAACGCAGACACAACTGCATACAGGAGCACAGCTGCAAATGTTAAAGAAATAAACCTGTGAGGGTCTAAGAGACTGGAAGTGATCTATGGAGAAGGTTGATAGCATTAGCTAAGAAATGTCACTATTAAGATGGTAGCCAGAGGAGATGTTGGCCAAGTGAAATAAAGGGCTTAGTTTACTGTTCAATTAAGTCATGGAGCCAGACATGCTATAGCTTTGTTCTGGAAACCTGAGTCAGAGACTGGGAGACAAATGCAGACTATTGCTACACTAGAGACCACCAACCCTCCTCAAGAAACACTAGAGCACTACAGAGAACTTTAACGTGGGCCTGCATGCCAAAGTTTGAGAGCCTTCCTGTAAAGAAGGCTGACACCTTATGTCTTGTATCTCAGACACTGCTTCAAATTTTCCCTTTGCAGAGGTGCTGGGTCATGTCCTGATCCCTTTTCAAGTATGACTGCTGTGCATAGTGCAGATGTGGTAGACCTACACCACATTACTAAGAGCTTCAAGAGCTTGTAGGATTGCCAGTGTTTACGTGGGGGTCTTGTCAGTCTTGGGAACAGGTTCTGGGAGAAGGGACAAGTAGCCCCTGGGTACCTTCTTTCCTTTTGAACTCAGTCTGATTTTCTTTTTTATTGCCCAGAGAAAGAGTCAGGCTAAAGGCAAAGCTCAGAGGGAAAAGTAGATGCATGTTGGAGTGGCTATTGGCATGGCATGGGGCCCTGCTACCTGTACTGTGCTACAAGGAGGTTGTCTGGCTGCAACGCTACACTGGGATATTTCTCTGCCATTCCTTTTGATGTAAGAAATTCATGTAACCTGTGACCGTGTGCCTTTACTGCCAGAGATCATACCTTTCTGCCTTGCTTCAGCTAAACCAGCCCACTATTTCTCAGTTCCTCTCTCTGAAGGCATTGTCTGCAGCTAGTGACCCACTGCTTGTTTTGCAGAACACCCCAGGAAGAGAGCCAAGGATACCTCAATGTTTACATAGGGGATGTAATGGCCTCGTGTTGCCTGCAGATAAATTCATATCAGTGCAAGTCCAAGGTCAGATCTTGTTGATGAGGGGTGTTTCTGAGCTCTTGTTACTACACACACACACACAATTCCAACTCATGGTAGACTTGCCACAAGCTGTTTACAAGAGATTGAGCCCGTGATGAATCAGCCCTGACATGCAAGTCCTGCTCTGCTCCCCTCATTCTTGGCTGCCTTTTCTGTGTGAGGGAGGAATCCCACTGGTCACCAGCAGTGCTTTGCAGCAAAACACTGGATGCACAGGACTTATGGACAGTGACCTGCACAGATCCACTCACACCACTGGGCTGACCTAAGTATTTGAAGACAAACATGCTCAAATGATTTGTTGGAATGCAATCAGCAAGGCTGATCCTCTAAGTTAGTACCAATGACTTCATATTGACCTTAAAAGTAGGAATACTCAAATACTTGAACACCTAGGGGTACAATAGGGTATTTCAAACAACTATTTTTCTCTTGAAGTATTTGATCTGTGAGTGGTAAAATCAAAGCATCAGCATTTTTGGAACACAGGCCTGAGGCATTCACTGAGAGGCATGATAAAAAAAACTATGCAATGCATATATTTTAATTTTAAATAAATCAATGAGATAATCTGGGATCAGGTGGGATTCTACAGCTGGAAGAAAAAGGACAAAAGGAGGCCATTAGTTCTACTTTTAATAAATCAATTTGTTAATTAGGGATCAGGTGGAATTTTCCAGCATGAGGCAAAGGACAAAGAAAGCTCATTAGTTCTATTTTAAATAAATCAATGTTTTAGTTGTTTCTCCTAGAAATACAGGACAGGGCAAAATGGAACAGATACTAAAAACTGTCTCTTGAAAATATGCTTAATGAAAGAAATAAGAAACGTTTCATACTTACTTAGTGCATCTCTATTTTCTAGGCACCCCGTAGTACAAAACCAGCGTGGTCAGGTTGGAACTCTTGAAAAATTCAAGGAAATAGAGAGAGAAGAGCTGTAACCTATCCAAGGAAATAAAAAGGAAAGGTTACTTCAGATTTGTGTGGCTCACCACATCTGGCAAATTGATTTCAGAACATCGGAGCTTTCAGAAGCACTGGACATGTCTGAAGACTTGAGTCCTAGTTTTTACCTGAGCCTGCCACAGGAAGATGTCATCTACAAGGTATGGTAACTTCTGCCAGGTTCTCCACTGCAATGAAGTTCACTAGATGCTGAGCTCCTCTCCTCTGTGGCATATCAGGACAGCATTTGCTTGTTCTACAGAGTTCACCTCTTAGTTGTGCAAGGTTGTACAACCCTGGTGATCACCACTGGTGCCCAGCTCACTCCATGCAGATCTTGCTGAGGCTGACATGACTCAGTAACAAGCACCATTTGGTTGTGGACTTGTGTTGATGCAGCATCTGAAAGCAAAACATTATCTGAGTAAGAAAGGGAGGCAAGCAGGTTAAAAAGGATGATGTTCAAATGACCAAATCTGGCAACATTCAACCTATTTACTCTTTGATGCTGCAGTGGAGGACAGCAATTCAAAGCCATCAATACACATTAAGGAATGCCAAGCACTACAGGAAGCAAAAGACTTCATTATAATCAGGATCTATTTGTTCCCTGGTGTGCTGCACATTAAAAGGAGCTCTTTGAGGCAGCTTTTCTTCTTGCCTTGGTTCAGTTTTATCCTACCTGCACTCCACAGTGGGAGTCTTGCTTACTGCTGACAGACAAGAACATATCTTGCAAGGATAATATTTCCTGAGGATGCATCTTCTCGTGTTGCCTGCTGCCTGTGCAACGAGATGCACATGATAATTATCTCCTAGGAAGGCAACGGCTCATCTGTGTCACTGTCACATCTGCCCGTGGCTAATAGGTGTGCAGTATTTGCTGTGAATTTAAAAACCATCCCCTCTCAAAGGTCGGAAGATCAAAAGTTCAAATTTCATTGGGAATTGCCAAAAGAGCCCACATTGCTGCTCACTGCCCCAGCAGGCTCCTCCTGTGCGGCAGCAGTTAACTTGCTGGTTACAAAACTGGAGACCCAGTCGGCTGCAGCAAGAAATAATAAGGATATTGAGTTTACATACAGTCTTCAAAAATTTCCTCAAAAGGTCTTTGGTTTATTTTCTCCCCTCAGTGTGAGGCTCGGTTTTAACAATATGGTTGCCAACAGGGTGATCTACCCCAGGGCTTAGAGGGGCTGCTGTGATGGATAGGGGATACTATTTCAACAAAGAAACAGTGCCTAGAGTTTTAATCAGCTATGTAAACTAATAGAACCTTGATCAAAATATTTTTGGTCCTTTTTTGCGAGCAGATTCTCCACAGCGAACAGGAAAACACATCATATACATGGCTTACAATGCTACTCTTCTTAGGAGAGGAGAGTCAGGCAGAGTCCAAGCACAGCAGCTTCTTCAAAGGTCCAAAAGTCAGCAGTAAAAGTCCATCCGTGCTGAAACCTAAACCATAAGGTTCAAGACAAAGAACAGTTTTATCTTCCAGATTTTTCAACAAAAACATTTAAGTCATTTTAAGTTTCAAGAATGCAAATAAAGACCATGAGATTAGTATTTAAAGACAGGCTGTTTTTTTTTTTTTCTTGCAGCAGTAACTTAAACATCTTTTCAATTTTTCAATTGAAGATCTACAATCGGTTGCCCAATTATAGAAGATTCTCTTTAAGAAAAAATCTAGTGGCTTATTTAAAAATAATTTTCTGTACCTTAAAAAGAAAAGAGGGGCCCTTGGACCTCTTAAGAAGGCCGGTTTCTTGAAAGTACTGAATAAGATTTAACTGATGTAAACAATCCTGTAGTTCCTCCTGAGGCAGGTTAGCTTGCTCCACTCTTCCAGGGAAGCACAACATCCCTGGAAATGGGAGACACTGAGCTGCAGTCACAGTTCAGGAGAACATCAGTCAGTGGAACGCTCAAGTATGTACTTGAGAGCTATTAGCATAATTGGGACACGAGTGTATGATTGAAGTTAAGCATTATTAAAGTTAAGTTTCTTCAAGATAAATGGATGAATGGAGATGTTTGTGTAACTGAATATCAGGGACAGCAAGTTGAAGCAATTTGTCTAAATTTACATGTAGGTTTTATAGGAAACCACCATTTCTGATCTCACAAGTCACAATGTCATCCCCTCACATGGCTAAGAGCTTGTCATTCCCCTTGCTCCAGGATTGACACTGCCTAATTTCTGCACATTCCCGTGATGCCTTTTGGAATCTCAATCAGAGGAACAACAGGGCTGCTTAGGCTCAGCTTGAGGAGGAGGCTGGGCTGAAACAGCCAAAAACTTCTTTACTGAGAACAGTTGATGAAGGGGATTTCTGGACATTGGCAAGCTCAGCCACCAAAGTTGTGTGCCTGGCTGTACTACAAAGGCAGAGGAGAACCAGGGACTGAACCTTCATACCTCTTGTTCTGCATACACAGCGCCTAATCCAACGCTCTCTGCAAACAGTAGGAAGCTCCCACAGCAACTAACCAAATCCCCAAGGAAGAGCCCAGCCCAACATGGTCCTATTAATTCATTCACAATCATTTCCTCCTCTTCTTTGCAGTCTGTGATTAGGATTTGAAAATCTAAGCCATTAATCTTCAAAACACTAAAATGACAGGCACCTTATGAGCAAGCATCCACCTTCACTCCCTTCAAAATCCACCAGAGAGAGACAAACACACTCTGGGCCCCAGCCCAACGTTATCCTGTCAACCTGATATCCACTTCAGTGACGTGAAGCTCTGCCAGATGACTTCAAATTTGCCTCCAGACTGTTGCTAATTGGGAGGACTGTTTTTCTTAATGTTTTTTTTCTGCAGTGCTAGCAGATGCACACTGGCAGTGTGCTGGCAGTGGGAGCTGCCACTTTGGGAAGAGTTTTGACTAAAATATACATTGCTTTGATCAGTGCCTTCCCTGTGGTGTAAGATAAACACGATCAGCAGTTTTCATTGGTGTTCATTCGTAAGGCACATGCTGTGAAGTTACTGCAGTACATTAAGCAAAAGCTTAAAAGGAAATTATTGTAGCCAACTGGGACCTGGAATTATCCTGAGACTAGAAATCTTAAAAATTAAAATGAAGATAAACCAGCACAGCCTTTCCCCTCTGCCAGCAGGATGTTCCACAACGGCAAGTCCAAGAGGTTAGGGTTGAGATCTTATATAGCATGGCATGTATGTCAGAAGAGGAAAGGTAAGAGAGCATGTTCCACAACTAATTTAATGCCTTATGTCTTTTCATTCAACACTAGACATATCACAGAAGTACACTTCCTTTTGGTGGGTGAAGCTTGTTTGAATCTCACAGCTGGAGCCTGGAAGAGTTGTCTGAAGTGTAGCCATGGACTTTATGTCAAGACATTTTAATGCTACTTTTTCGTCCTTTTTTTATTTTTCCATTTTTCTTGTGAAGCCAAAATAGTGTCTATCACAGGAAACTAGTATAGCTGTTAGCACAAATAGTATTCATGGAGATTGTTTGTTTTCTGTACTATAGCTTTGTAGGCAAAATTAAATTTTAGGAATTTGTTTTGAAATTTCTAATGTTTAAGGCCTTACATTTCTAGGGAAGAGAATGTAAAAAAAAAATTAAATGATTAAGCAAAGGTTTGCTCAGAGAATGGCAAATAGCTTAACGATGTTACTTATAAGCTCATAAAAGAAGCACAAGCGTAAGAGGAAAACTTAGTGTTATGTTTTGCTTCTTTTAATCTGGGCTTTTAATGACATCTTATGACTTCCTTGGAAAAGGCTCATTTCTCTGATTGGGACCCAGCCTACCCTTCCATCTGCCATCCCCAAGACTGGGCCAGATCCTGAGTAAATACAAAAGGGTTGAGCATCACCAAAATCAATGAAGCTGCCCCAGATGAGATCTGGGTGACAGATTCTTCCACTGCCTGCAAGTGTGAGGGGCAGCGGGTGGGTGCTGCTGTCGAGGAGCAGGGACCTGCTGGCACCCATGGCTCCCCTGCCTTAGGTGCTGCTCTGCTCTGCCTGTTCGAAGGCCTTTTCTGATAAAGTAATAAATATACCATAAAACTGGTTTACAAGCCAGGTCTCACTCTGCTCTCCAGCTTTTTCTCATTAAGGGCACTGCTGCTTCAAGGAAGTTCAAGCTGTAGCACATTTAACATCTGCATTCCTTTGACGTGTTTTGAAATTATTTTAAAACAATTGGGAGAGAAGGACCAGGTCTGGGGGGGCTGAGGGCTTCAAAGAGAAAGTAGATCAACGTGTAAGCCCCAAATTACATAAGTAGCCCCACCAAGGAAATAAATTAATTTGTTTCCCAATGGCTTATTTATATAACCCTTTAATTATAGCTAACCATATCACCAGCATTATACCATGGGAAAATGTAAAAATGTTAAGCAACCTACCACTCCGCCCTCCTCAGACCGACAACACAATCATTAGGCAACAACTACATGTTAGGACATCTCCTGCTCTTTTGTCTTTCAAAGGTATAGTTCAATAATGTGGGTATGAAAATGTGACCTCAACTGTAACTCTTTTTGCAGGGCGTTTGTGTGTTCCTAAATGCCATCTCCCTGTTGGATTGTAAAAATGGGACACCATTTGACCTGCTTGCAACACAGAAAGGGATATTGTCTAAAAATTCGCTATTTTCCCAGTCTGCACATGAGTCACAATCAGCAGTTGAGTCCTGTTAACTGCAAGTGCTGCTCAATCTGGGCTGGCTTTGCAAATCTGCTAAGTTTAGGTAACGCTGTTGACTTCAATTAAAGCATTTCTAATTGTTCCTAATTCAGCAGACACCAGCTGAGCCCCCAGCTTCTGCTCTACAAAAGGCACAGTGTGTTACAGCAGCTCACTTCAGCTCCTCCAGGCCTAATGAACGGCACATATTAGGAGCTATTAGACCAACCCACTGTGATGAACAGGATGGCAACAGTGACAGGGAGGATTTTGCAGGTGAGAAATACCAGAATGTTCTGAAACAAATTGTCAAAGCAGCTGTTTCAATCCATGCTCAGTCTACTTCAGAAGACAATACATAAATATTCCTAAGAAAAATGATTTCCTGATGATATGAGATAAAGCTGCTTGTGGCATGTGGAGAATGTTATTCAACATATAGTTATTGCAACTATGGGGTTGCAAGAAGGGTTTCATTATAAATCATGGAAATTCCTCCTAATGTCTTTATGTTTGGATTGGCTTTCGATACTCAGATTAGACTCTTTCAGGCACAATTACTTTCTTCTCTGTGAGGGGGTAAGTCTTGGTAGCTTAGCTGTAATATGAACAGCTTTAACTACAAATGTAATGCATCTTAATTCTAGAATAGCCAATGTAGCTGGATATTAACATCCCTATATATGACCAAATTAGAACAGATTATCAGGGATGCTTTGGAATCTCCATCAGTCAGACTCTACCCATCAAGCTGACTATCCTAAAAGATAGACATCATGTCCAGCACAGGTTAATAGGGTCAGTGCAAGAGCTGTTTTAGGTGTTTTGGGAAGGCCTTGAAACCAACCCTGCAGATGAGAAGAGAGTCATTCCAGGCTCTGTATTCAAGAATCTATAATGCTCTGTCTGAAGTTCAAAAAGAGCTAAAGAGAAAGTGCAGTAAACACAGGAATTGCCCACAAGAAAATTCCTGAATTAGCTGGCTAAATAATCCGTCTTTTGTATTTATTTTTAAATTAAAGATGGCATTAAGTGAGTTTTAGCAAACCATCCCTGCATAACTCGGTGTGCAGGGAGATGAAGCAACGCTGTAATTCTGTCTTCTGCACCCTTTGAAGCAGGTCATGTCTGTGATGCCTGAGGATGGCCTTCAGACCAAGTGCTGTACTCTTAAAAACAGATCAAAAGAAATTTGGTCATCTCCTTCAAAAGGCAGCCGTTCTCCTCCCCTTTTTCACAAAGCTGCAACATAAAACAAGGCTTAGTGCTGAGGAACGTCTTCTGTAATTCAGGATAAATGTTTTGGCTTGCAGTCTCAGTTTTTCAGATGGGAAGAGTGAGTTTGCCATCTTCAAGGGAGCTAAATTAATTTAATCTCAGTTCTGAACTAAGAGGGGGAAAATTGAGGTTTGCAAGAAAAAGTGGTGGTTGAAAATTAAAATGTTGAGCCTCATGTAAGCTGCTAATATATCAATGACATTTTATCTCAGGATTTTATTATGACTAAACAAGAAATACGAGATTATTTTAAAATCTTAGCTATGATTGCAATAAATACATTTCTAGCCCACACAACGGTAGAAGAATGCTGCCAAATGTGATCAGTGTCTACCTACCCTAAAAAGCTTGAAAACAAGAAAAAGTAACAAGAGACCAGTGTTCCTGAAAGGTGTGCTATAATTTTGTGATTTCTCATCCAGATCTGATTTTTAATAAAAAATTAAGGCCTGCAGTGGTGAGATCTATGCAGACCTATACTTCTCTTGCTGATATTTCAGATGACATTCTGAGTTACACAAAATTGAGACCAACTGTGCTGAGATGTAGAGGATAAGACTGGTCTAGAGAAAACACGAACTGCTCAAAATCCAAAAGCCAAATTCCTGAATCTTTAAAAAGGTTTAGTTAATATATGTTTATATATTTTTCCCACAAAGTATCGTTTCCTGATTTTGGCTGGAGATAGTAAAGTACCTTGAAAAAGACTGTTTCCATGCTGTGTTTAACTCAGCAGAAGCCAAGACCTACAAGAAATCTCTAGGGAGAAGAGACTTTCCTCCTTTTACTGGTTGTTTGACTGTCAATCTTCTCCAGGATTCCCTGATGAATCAGCATGGAGTTAGAAAGTTCACTACACTTCAAAGACTTTTTTAAAACAAATTTTCCCATAAAGAAAGTCAAGAAGTGAAAGCTGGTCCTTTGTAAAGTCTAGAGAATGATGTACACAGCATTAAAAAAAAATATCTTCATAAAATGAGTTTCTGCAGCAGCATCTCAGAGCACTATCCACCACAGCAGAGGCTCTCCAACCCTCCCTGGTCTAGACCCAGCCAGCTCGAGCTCCACAGCTCTGGGAGCTGGACTTTCATGGGGACAGCCTCCTGGTGAGCCCTGGTCTGCATCAGCATTTATTATTGCCCTGCAACTTGGTTGTTTCATTGCATCTTGCAATAACTAGAACTTGAAGTAACTGGCAGGCAGATGTGGCTTCTAATAATCTGTTCTTCTACAGGGAAAAGTAAGGAGAATATGAGGTAGCTAAAAAAAAAAAAGTCTTCTGGATACTCAAGATCTAACAGAGACACCATCACCTGGAAAACAGGGATATGATCTGGAGTTGATTTCCATTCTTCTTAATATTCCCCAGTAGAACAAAACATCTGTGAGCTGGATAGCTGTGGACAGCTGGTTCTGGAGAAGGGCTGGAATTTACCCCACCAAGCTATAACCTTCTCTAACGGGAATACTACTACCACAAAAACACATCAAACCTGAATAGCTCTTGCAACTGTTTGCAGCTCAGGAAAGCAGAGTGCTGCCTTGCTATTTGTAACCAATATAATTTTATCTCCACTCTGTGCCCACTTTCTGGTAATGCAACACAGTCACACTGCTGACGAAATACATGGAAACGGGGATTTATGGTCCACTGTGCTACAGCTAATGAAGTTAGCAGGGAAAAACAAACCCCAAAACAAATCCTGCACTATGACTGTTTGGGTTATGCAGCTGCACAAATGATAAATGGAAAAAAAACCCCCACCTTGAATGTTTTAACGTTTGTTAACAGAAAAAAATGGAATAATGTTTTCATTGACTGAAAAATATTCAGTTAAATTCTGCCAGAAGAACATTTTCAGTAGAGAAAAGCCAAAATCAGATTTCTGTGGACAGAATTTACCAATAATGGATTTTTTTTTCAGTTTTCAGAGAAAATTTCTTGAGTTTTTCAGTTATCTCATGAAAAATTAAAAAAAAGTATTCAAGGGGCACAGGATCTTTCCTGTGAACATCCATGTTCAGCTGCAAACTCCATTTTCTGACAATATTGACTGTTGACAAAGACATGTTGATCAGCCTGGGAAACATTGGCACCCCGTGTGCAAATGATGCATGACCAACAGGTCTCATCCCATGTGTGGCTTCTTTGTGTAGGCCAGTGTCCAAAGAGACCACCAGGAGCTACTGGGAAGCCAATGGGACAAGTACTTCCCTCTAACGAGGCCATCCTTGGTGGAGCATTCACTAGAATGCTGAATTTTGTTTTTTTCTCTTGAATCTTCATTGATCTTATAGTAGAAGTGTTGACACTGACAGCACATTTCTACCAGCTGAGGATCTGGCCTTATTTTAGCCTTCTTGACTTATTTTTTGGCATGTTGCTGCAAGTGGGTTGGGATCCTGCCAGGGCGGGGGTGAAGAGAACAGCATTCCTGGGCTCTTAGTAGTGTTGACCATTGTATTGATGTGAATACATAAAAACCTTCAAAGGCAGAAAGGTGACTCCCTGTCACATGCAATGCTCCTTCGAGCCCTTTCAAACCACAGATCATCAGCATAGTCTGCACTTGAACCCAGGACATGCTGCTTTCTCCAGTGAACGAGCGATGGAGATTATTGTAGTGAATAGTAACAGTAGATGAGGTGCTATCTTCCCCTTTAAATTGAGCCATTCAATTTGTCATGAATGGCTGAGTATTTCTTGCTGGCATTGGGGACTTAGATTTCAGCACTGGGAATAGAGTGAATAGGATCAATGATGAAGCTGGAGTACAAAAAGAAGGAGCAAAAAAGGGCAAAGGACTAAAACCGATAGAGACAAGCAATTACAAGGTGTATTAATGTACACTGGGCTAGGCTGGAAAGAGGGAAGAACTTATTGTTATTCTAGGGGATTTTTTTTCCATGAAAGATAAAGGGGGAGGGAAGTGAATATTTGTTATTCGGGCAATTGCAAAGCTGTGGCTGCAAAGAATAAAGAGACCTTTTAGAACATGGCAGCTGCCTCTGAGCCTGGAGCGTGGTACTTGATACTACAATCTACCCTCCTAGTGCTTTTGGGCCAGCTTTTGAGAACAGCAAGGAGGGCATTCAGAAGGAAGACAATGACAAATGTCAGGGAGGAGAGAGGAAATCTGGAGTTTAAAAGACTACTGAGTGACAGGCAGGTTAGATCAAAGGCAGACATTCACCAGGTATTTATAATTGCAATGCTAATAGAGGTTAATCATAGAAAGCAGAGCCAAAGGGTAGATGTCTAGTCAATCACAAAGCATACACGTATATATCTATTTAATACACAGATATATATAAACATACACACATATGTATGTATATATTGTACTTCAAAAGCCAGCTGGTCATTCAACCAGCCACCCTCACCCATTCTGGTTTTCTCTGGGTTGTTAATAGAAAAGCAGCTTTTTGCAGGCAGAGCATTTGAACCCATTTGCTGTCAGAGCCAGTGAGATGAGATGTTTTGGAGAGAACACACAAGATGGGGCTCATGTATAAATCACTGGAAAAGCAGAGCTAGAGTCTGTGTCTTTATAAAAAGGAAACAAACCCCCAAAATCTGTGCCCAGCAAGACTGTGCTTGTTTTCATAGCTTTTCACACAGAGAAAGAAGAATCCTTATTAAAGGATTTTAAAATCTGAGTTTCTTATCTCGCTAATTTTGAGGGCTGGATTTTCCAGGACCTCAGTACCAGTTACACAACTAAACGAGCATCAGCTTTTCTAAAGGCTGCACAATTCTGCAAACACGGGCTCAACTTTGAGCCCTTTTGCTTACCAGCCCTTTTCAATCTTATCTCTCTCGCAGACGTGCTCTCTCTTGTTATCGTTCTTCCACCCATTCCTTTCCTATGCCACACACAGGTTTCAAAAAATCAAAACAAAAACATTTCCTATGGGAGCCTCTCCGTACTGGTGCTAAGGAAAAGCTGTTCTTGTTTGCCCTCAGTGGCATGGAGCAGCCCCAGCCACATATTGCAGCAAGCACAGCACCAGCAAGACTTAACTCTGTCTAGAATCATTCCTAATAAATACCACAGCTATGTCTGATTTTACCAGCAAAACCTTTCTGATGTCATGTACTCTCAAATCTAGAAAAAAAACCCTTACGTATAATAAAATACCACACACAAACTATTAATGAAAGACCACAGCAACACTACTTGAATAACCTTATGTACTTATCCAAATCCCTTCACCCCAAATCTGCCAATGACGGTGGTTTTTTGCCCATAAATCAACCACAGAAGAACTAGGTCTTATTACGTGTCTGGACTAATTCCTGAAATTATAGTTTCTCTGTCAGAAGTTTTAGGAACATGTAATACAAATAAAAGCAACTTTAAAAATGCATTATCTATCCAGGAGGTATCTTGTCTATATGAAAAGGTGCTTCTGCCCTAGGGCGATAAACTACCTACTTAACTGCCATCAGAAAGCAGTTTTCTCCACGTATGGTAATTATATTAATTTTTTAATAACATGAATTTTGCCTCCTTTGTGCTAGGTCCTGTACACGAAAAGGAAAGGCACGAGAAAGGAGTATTAATGTACAGCTAATGTATATGGGTATATATTCACCTTGTGGGCCAGGGATGCTTGCGTTGACAACGAATCAGTTATGTCAAAGCTTATGCAGCCTCGTCCCTGCAGCCAAGAGCTGGGAGCTTGGGGCTGGGGTTTGCTGTCTTCTCCAGCAGGCCAACCTCTCCACCCTGCCCGTGGCATGTGAGACCCAGGGAGCAGGATGGGCAACCTGGCAAAGAGCAAGAGAAGGCTGGGGTTAGGACACATGTGGGGGACTGATGCCCCAGTGGCTGTGGGGGTGAGAGAGCACCACAACACACATTTTGGGCAAGTCTGAGCAATTGCTGCTGAAATGCCCATCTTGATACTTCCTTTTGCAGAACTGGAAGGAAGAGGAATAATAGGGGAAAGGCAGAGAAAGATGCACACCAATACACAAACCAAAATGAATTTCTGGGGTTTACTATGAAATCACAGCAAAGGTCCTGTGGGCTCCCTGATTACCTCTAGCCAAGGACAAACACAAGGTACCATTTTCTGTCTTGCTGTCATCTTCATACACTATTTTTTCTCAAGTGTTTCATCAAGCACACAGTTCAGAAAACAAAAATACCAATTCCTGAATATAAGGGTCTGCTTGAAAGTCCTTCTGAATTAATGTAGCTAAGACATGTTTCTAAATGTCTTTGCTAAATGAAGGCCCGTGGCGTCATTACACTGAAAATGAAGCAGGATTTTAAATCATTAAAAATGGGCCAAGCCCATAATATACCAGTTTCTGTCTGGAATAGGATTAGGTTAAAATGCAGAGATTCAGGTCTGAGGCTGGAGCCAGAATAAGGTTTGGGTCTGTCAGCACAAGCATCCCATGAACAACTGAGTCAATATTCAGCCCCAACAGTGTAAAGCTTGTAAGTTCATTTGGAGGCAGTCTGGTCTTGCAAGAGCTCTGCCATTTTGGACAGCATCCAAAAAGCAAGTAAAAAGAGGCCCCTGGATGGGTTTTTTTATATTATTATTTGAATAAACCCATTGTGGGTTCTAAACAAGTTCAAATCTGGGCAGACATGCTAAAACAAACCCACCCTTCATTCTGGGAGTAGGGAAGATATGAAGCTCCAGTTTGGTCCCATCTCTACTTCACTGATATCTAAATGATGTCTTCTAAAAATGATTTAAGGATCACAGCAGCCTCCTACCAAAGCTCCTCCCATCAATAAACAAAAATATTGCTTGGATTATTTTGCAACAGCTGAAAAGTTAGAAGCCTTTGCTAACAATTAGCAGTTTCTATGACAAGCACTCAGCACCATTTTGCCATCCCAGCTCATCTAAGATTGGTGATGTGCTGGAGCACAGATCCTTGCATCTTCACTGACAGCTGGAAACCCTCCTTCCTTCCTTCTTTCTGCACCATCTTTCATGAATGAGCTGCTCCTGGGATGAGGTTTGGCTTTCTGCTGGGTGACATCAGTGTCTCCCTGGAAAAGCAGTGTTCCCTTGATGTTGGAATCTCATTGCAAATACTTGTCAAGCCTTTTTTATCTTCAAGTTAATTTGACTTTTAGTCCCTCTTTGGTCATTTTCAAGTATTTGTATTAATAAAGGAATGAGAATGTGGCTTATTATGTTCCTTCTTTCATCTTACATCACTTTTGGAAGGAAAAAATGGTTGTTCTGGCTTGAGGCTGCAGAGTATCGAAAAAATTCTGGAGCAAAGCAGATGTTGCAATTTTATTTCCCATCTCAACCACAAAGTAGGATACACTTATACTCCTGAACCACCTTCCTGAGCATTGTCTCATGTATTATTCTGGCAGAAGGTTGCCTAACTTCCAAACAACTTCTCTATATTAGCCACTGCTCAGCTGCAGGGAGGTGAAGGGCCACTGAAACCTCAAGCAATAATTGATATCAATTCCCTTTTGTTTCTGTAATAGGTTTTTATATGGAACAGTTATATCCACTGGGCAGAGAACCAAAGCTTCCTAATAAAGAGCAGGGCAGTGAAAACTTAGAGCAATGTTTTCCCCCCTCCAAACTGTGCATGCACAGTAAGGACTAGAGGGAAAATATTCTCTGTGCTTGAGTCTCACAGGTCAGTCCTCCAAAGAGGTGACACCCTGCAGGGCTGGTGTAACAGGAACCCAGAGAGGGAAGGCAAGTCTGGGCGCTCCTCTTCTTTCCACAGTTCCCTCTGCCTTAGAGATTAACCTTATTACTGGCCTAGCAGCACCTCCAGAAATCATGGCAAAGCCAGTCATTATTAAAGCCATCCCTTGTTCATGATCTCTAACTCCTGTTCATCCAGACAAGCAAAACTGTGTGGCTTAAAGAACTTCAAACAAAAGAACTGAGTTCCTAATTTCTACAAGCTTTCAGTGTATTAACTGCCTCCTCCTGGCTGAAAACATAGTCTCTGAAGAAATGCAGAATTCCTACTCCCCCCCTTTACTGCTGTTATCCCCACATCTACATATTTGTTACCGCCTCAGTAGCTCTTTCTTCATTGCATGGATGGAGATGAGGTGGCCCAACGGGTAGGATGCTAATCAGCCTTTCTATTCAGATGTTGACTCTGTGAACTCTGCAGATCCCTGCAACTCAGAGGCATGACTGCATATCAGACAGACATCCCTGATCCAGCTTGTTCAGAGGTGACCATGTCAGTGCGGCTCTCTATGAACGGATTAGTGGTATTTAGCCAAAAAACTCTGCAGCTCCCAGAGAACCTCTCCCCAGATCTCAGTTTCCCCTGTTACCACACCCAAGCAAGGCAATTTAAAGCCAGTGCAGGTGTGGCAAGACCTGCCAACCTCTTGCCTGCACTGCAAAGCATTATCAGTGTCTATCTGCTCTGATAGACACAGAACTTCAAAATTCATGAGATCCTAATACGACTGAATAGTCTCTTAAGCATTTTTGACAAAACAGAAGATCCAGATAGTGAGGAAAGAGGAAATTACTTAATTCTGTGGTATTTCAAATCTAGAAGAAACTTCTGGTTTGTTTTAAGGTCAAGACGATCCCATTTTTAAGAGCCAACCAAATTCCCCAATCCTATATGTTACAAAGAGGGGATATTTCACTCAGTCCTGGCTTATCTGGCTCTGCCTTCCTCATAACCATTATCATCACCACTATGGCTGCATGTTGTTTCAGCAGGAACTGGGGGAGACAAGTGTAAGAACCTGATGGTCAGAGATACATGAAGAGGGCAGTGGGCAAGGAAGGAAAAGAAAGAGGAGGAGGACAAATGCATGGGTAAGGGGAACCTGGAGAGCAAGTAGTGGAAGTGGAGGACTGAGCCATAGATGTGAGAGAGACCAGAAACCAAGCCAGACAGCTACCATCTGATCGAGGGCCACCAAACCTTAGACATTTTCATTCTCTGAATCAGTAGTCAACTCTGATTTAATTAACTTTTCTGTCATTAGTGTGCACCAGCCAGGGAGGAGGAACACACACACACACACACTCTGCTGGGTAACAGATTCCTGCTTTACCCTTTGCTACATGGTATGCACAGAGATAAAGCTGTTGGCTCTCTAAGAGGTAGGACAGAAAAGTCCCATCGTACCCGCATAGTTCTGAAAAGTGGGAAAGACAAATCCCATTTTTTATTTGCTTTTTACTTTTTATTTATTTGCTTTTGCTTTTTTCCCAGGCACTTTCTTCCTTCTAGGTCAGCCAGTTTAAATTGGAGCCTGTAGCAAGAGATCCATTTCTCACCAAACAAACTCCTCTACAGGAAAGCTCATGTCTTTAAATATATTTTAGAGAAAATTTTCCCTCTCCTCCTCCTTTCTGAATTTGGTTGTTTTATTTGTCAGCTGATAATATGGACAAAATAGTGCCTCTCCCCTACACGGGAAAGTCAGCAAAAGAACTTCTCAGGAGTGACTGGAGCAGCTTGGGAATTCATCTACCTTGGCAGGAAAGTTCCAATTCCTCCACTTTTCTAGGCTTAATAAATTCCTTCTCTCTTCAAGCAATAATAAAACAAAATCAGTCTCCTGGGGAAGAATTGACTCCAACACACTGTGCTATTTCAGTCGATCTGAGCTTTCATTGGTGGGAGATATAAAAAATGGGATGATAAACTCTTCCAAAAAAGATAAAAATAAACCCATCCTAAAAATGGGCTTCATCCTTCTCCCCAGCCCTTGTATGGAGTTTCTTTAATGGATGCTTAGTGTGTGGATGGAAAGGGGTGCTCAGTTAAGAACGCTCAGCATCTTCTATCTTCAAAGCTCTCCAAGTACAAAAGGTAGAGATTATATGTATTGTACACCAGGTTTATAGTAGTTTCTCATCCAATTTATACCTCCCATGCATCATTCATGGTACTTTTTAAACAGCTTTTGGTTCCACCATTCATCTATTGTGCATATATTCCAGCAGTAAAACCAGGTTTAGGTCTCTGCTCATCCCATATCCCACCGCCCAGGTGAGTTTGGGCAGGAAATGTGAGGAGGGTGCTACACCCTGCATACACCAAGGATGATTTTATGTCTAAAAGCCCACACTGTTCTCACCTATGCTAGTGCAAAATCCCCATTAGCTGGAAAAAAACTGTAGGTTTCTCATCACAGAAGCCCTGGAACTTTATGAAAGCCTCCACACTCACAATGTTGTTGAAGCACTTACAGAACAGGTAATTATTGTTGATGGGCAAGTAACTGATTCTTTTCATTCACTGACAACTTACAAACTGAGTTAACCTGAAATAGAAATACAGATTTTTTTTTTTCTTTTTTTGAGGCAAAAAAAGAAAACAGAAGGAAACAAGTTCAGTTCAGAACAAATTAAATGCTACAGTCAACCCAAAATGAAATACTACATTTCAGAAATGAACAATTTACAAAGACATTTTTAAAATCCAGGTGAAAGAACTGTGGTGCAATTTTTCTGGAAAATAAATTTTAGTTAAATATAATAATCACTCCTCATGTTCAGATAGGGAAAAAAATGCAAGAAACTATTTTTTCTCAGTGCCAGAAAGAGCTACTTTTCATGCAACTGAGGGCACAGGCAATGCAAATCCTGTTTGGTGCAGCATCTTGTGCAACCCCACACCCACCAGGCATAGAGGAGCTGAGCCACCAGCAGCATGTTACAAATGCACCTTTGGAGCTACACTAAATTTGAACCTAAGTTTCAAAACTGAAGTATTGTCTCAGAAACTGTCACTTACCTGTATGACTAAGAAGCTTACAAACCAGACAACTTTCCCACTCAAACTCCAGCATGTGAATTTATTTGAATCAAAATTTGAATAACAGGCAATGTTTAAAAGACAAGGATACTCAAGAGAACAACTTTATCTCAGTTTGGCTATTTAGCTTTCTATATCTTGCATATCTGTCTATGAACCAGTGATATGTTTAAAAATAATTGAATATACATCAAGAAGGAAGAATACAGCTGCCTTGGTAGGTAAAGCCAGTATTATGAGTATGTTAGTAATGAAAGACTGAAGATAATGCTCTTAACAATCGCTTCAAATCCAGACAAAATCCTAAAATAATAAAGGAAGTCGAGATCTCCATCATAAACACATTTATTACTTCCACATGGTATTTGTGTGTGTGTGTGTTTGTACAGTGTATGCAACTGAGCTCGCCTTCACAAATTAGAAATGTTTCACATTCCATACACACAATGATTGCTCACATAAGAGGCCTCGAGGTTTGTTTTCTGACACGCTGGAGAACCCAGGAACCTTGAGAAAATCAGTGTGATCTGTTTACCATTCTCTCCTTGGAGCTGGGTGACTATTAAGTTTGTTTTCTGCAAATGCTCATAAAGCCTGAGCCAAAGCCCACTGAAGGCAGGGAGGTCAGGCCCCTGCAAAAGTATATGAAGGTCTCTGTCCTCATCCACTGTTATCAACACTTCCAGGACGGCTCTTCAGAACATGGACAGTTGAGAGTTTAAGTTGAACAGAGGGCAACCAAAGTCTAAAAGCTGATGCTATTGATCCCTGTAATCCAAGAGGGCTACTTAAGCCCAGAAGTTGACTTCTAATGCCTAATGAAAAAACTCGGGCCAAGATTTTATCTGCTTTTAAACAATAATATCTCATTAGTTTCACTTCAACTTTAGCTGCCTAAATCCCTTTAACAATCTAGACACACTACAAGGAAAAAGTATGGATTACCCTGACCCATTAACATGGAATAATCACTGGTAAGCACTGTTGCTTTTGGTGATGAAAGACCTAATTTGTGTTTATAATGAGATGTCTCAATGGTGGTTAGGTGATGTAAAGTATAACTCTTTCCACTGTGATATCCACTTGTATTGGAGCCCCTTGTATTCTTGGACCTGCCTTAGCTGCATGGCCCTACATGTATTACTCCTCAGCTTGCCCAGAAGGCACAAGCAGAATAACAGCAATAATCTACTTGGCTAAATGCTTCAAGATCAATCTCTGCATAGGAAGGACTATATAAGAGCAATAAATGTTTTTAAAGTAGATATTTCATCTCAGTCATATAGAACCAGCAAGGAGCAGGGTGACGGCATCCCTTCAGACACTTAAGACAGAATGCATCATTATAATGCTCTTTTAATCTCTTCTGGGGCCCAATAAAATACTTTTTGGGCTACTGAGCTTAGCCTAACTACTTTCTCGACTCTACACAGTCCTAAATAACTTAGTGTCTTCTATGTGTGTGTATGTGGAGTTGTGAATGCAAAACAATCAACCTCCTATTTGAATGTGTAAATAAGCAAAGTAGCTTTGGAAGACTTTCTTGTAACTCTCTCCTTCACTTGCCTCTGGATCTTTTCTCCTTTATTACCTGAACATCCCTCTAGGGCAGAACTTTGCAATTGCCAGTTATTCTTGAGGAAGGCAGCTTTTAATGGATCAGGAAATGAACCATTTAACTCCAAGGCCTAACACATCATTTCTTTTATACAGTTAGCCTTGTATTTTAATGATTTGGTTGTTTTTTCAATAACTAATCTTATTGTTTCTTTTGCTTTTTGTTGTTTTGTTTCTCCTACGAGTTACAGTGCTCACTTTTAAACACTTAAATTTAAAACTAAGCAGTAAAGTCTTTTAGAATTCTTCTGGTTTTAAAAGATTGTTTTAACCATTTTGTCACTGCTCTTGCTCTACACCTGCTGCTCTATCCACATATTACAACACTGGATCCAGTGGAAACTTTCAACATGTGCCTGATAACGTTTAGCACCACAGCAGGCAATGACACCTTTTGGAGTACGAACATTAAGTCTCGTGACCAGTAAAATAAAACATTTCCAGTAACGCAGCCATAAGATACACACTGAAATCAAAAGCAAAGGTATCACACAAGGACTACTGCCCATGTTCACATGAATCTCTGAGAGCAGTCAAGGAGAAATAATTAATAACTTCAATTAAAGTCTCTGTCACCACCTTCCTCTGGAGACATTGTCAATTATTTTGAAGGCATAGGTGGAAATTTAATGTTTTGGCAATCTCTGTTTCTGGGAAAGGGGTTTTTTATAGTTAAATGGTGTTTCCCTAGGCCAGGCTTACAGCCCATTTTGTGAATCATCATTCCAAGCCAGAGGGTACCTACACCTTTATCCTGCACTAGGATTTGATCCAAGTAGATGAGTTTCATTTTCCAAAGAGCCTGTGGAGTCAGGCACTCAATTTACAATAAGTTGGAATTAGTGTTGTAAATCCCCCAGTCCCCCGGAACACCCCAGCCAAAATATTTTCCCAAACAGTCTTTCCAACATAACATAAGGAAGGGTTTGCTTCCTGCTAAGAAGCTGTGTATTGTTTAGACACATTGGTCTCTGGAGGTAAAGAAACCTGACCCCCATTTGAGGTTAATCACCAAATGTAATCATTGTCATATAACTATTACCTGTGTCTTCAAAAAAAAGTACTTGATCCATACTTAAGTCACAGAACTGGTGGCCACATTCCCTTAAGGTCTTCCTGCCTTATCTCAGTTGCTTAAAAGTGAACAGCTATAGCTTAAGGCAGAAAGTCCAAGTCAACCCAGCACAAAGTTGTCAATGCTGACACCTCTATCTCAAGAAGTATCTTAATCCCAAACCAATCACTGAAATCAAGAGATGTGCCTACACTAGAAGGGGCAAGCTATTCCCAATGTTTATTCAAGGGCTTAATCTAGTATCTCTTCCTGGAATCTCAAGGAATTTTCCCACAGATTTGAAGAGGATAAAGCCAAGCATATGAGGGGTGGCTCAAAATCAGGTGTAATGTTGAAATCAGACGTTTATGGATGTGCCTGTGTGTCTGTCTTCTGGTTGCCTTGGGAGCTGCCTGCATGCTCCATGGGCAAAATCTAGCCTAGAGCTGTTCCCCACCTAAAAGAGAAAGCTTTTACACCAGGAGCTGATAGGAAGCATCCCTGCCTCTGCAGCTGCCCACACGATACATCTCTGATCATCTGAAATGGGTTCATCAATATCAGAGGCTTGCTTAGAAATATTTCTTAAAAATACAACTGCAAATCAAGTGCTGTTGCTTCAAGGACATATCAGTGAGAAAGGTTGCTAGATACTAACACTATTGCAAGCACAGTGCCAGCCTGTAAACTAAAGCTAGACAGTGTTCCTTGGAACAAAGTCCTCTTGGTACACTGGTACCCTGTGCTCATACACACTGCAAACAGAGAAGGAATTTTCATTTTGCTTTGGCCAGGCTTTTGAATTAGAAAATGAACACCCAAGGAAGAGAAATTGTACAGTTGTATAAGTACAAGTTCAGTTGTATGTGTAAGAGTCGTTCTCTGAAACAAAAATTATGTAATAATCTTCCATTAGAGTGGATTACTGCTTTGAGATTAATTTAACAGATGTTTAAAGATAACTTGTGCACTGTGTGGATGGGTAAGTGCACACAGAAGTTACAAACACTGAGCAAAGGGGTTGTGAAGAGGTGTAAATGTGACCCTGGCTGATTTGGCAGGTACATGAAGGGGAATATGCACGTGTGCTGTTGGATAAAGAAACAGGGGTTGGGAGAATTGCTACAATATGTTGTAAGATACAAATAGGTGTGAAGTTTTACAAGAGTGACTTGAGTATCTTGGGTGATAGGTGTGGTGTACACATGTATGGACTATGGGAGTAGGTGCTATTGAAGGGACAAGGACTAGTGAGGCTGTAAAATAGATGTACTGAGGTGCTGAGGTTAATGTTGGATGATCAGATTTCATCATCAACAGCTGTAGTGCTCGGAAACTGATGTCTGTAAAGGGGTGACTGTATGAGAGAGCACCTTATGGTTCCCATTTGATGCAGTCTTGGCACAGTAGGTACATTATTATCTCTTGTGCCAATGGTATGAAGTTCAGAAGGAAGTTAAGATGTATGCCTAGCCCAGGTGGAGAGCAGATGGACACCCCACTTCTGTTTTTACTCTTTTATTCTTACAATTTGATTTCTTTAGTGTGAAATACAGCATAGTGCTGGGGGGGTCAGTCAAAAGACAAAACAGAGCATGTATTTAAAAAGAAAAGAGGTGTTTTGGCTACCACCTGACACAAGTACTTGCAACTGAGCCGGCTGCTCAGACACATGTATCAGCACTGCAGCAGGGCTGGGCATCAGCTCTGCTTCGCTTGCTAGGACTGCATTTGCTCAAATGATGACTGAATTAGTGCCCGAGTGACATTATGGCACCAGTCACAAATCCCACAGCCCATGCGAGAATAAATGTGCCTGCCTAGTTCCAGGACAAAAGAAATATGAACTAATACTGACCTTTTCTTTCCTGTGCTTCTGACCCATGAACAGTCACCCAGCTTCTGCTGATAACAGTTTATTTCTCACTAATCAGAAGCTCTCCTATCTGGGCAGCCCTGTGCTGGGTAAAAATTAAAACCACAAAACTTAGTCCCTACCCCAGGATGCTCCTCCTGTGGCAATCTGGAAATGATTACTTGACACTTTAAAACTCATCACCATCATGCTGGGCATTTTGTGCTCTGAAAGGTGATTCCCTCCGCATAACACATGAAGAACTGGAGAGTCAAAGCACTAGGCAAAGATTTAAGACTCTCTGTGGGTTTATTATCAAAGTGAGTAAATGGCAGTATCATGTGTTTACAGATGAGTAAACCTAACACAGAGACAAGGTTGACACATGTCACCAGGGACTCACAGAGTTCATGAGGAATCTGATTTATCTCTAATGGTAGAGAAATAGAACAGAGATGTTACTTTCTCTTTTTCCTTATTTGCATTAAAATATTAGATAAAAAAAGATGACCACACCATTTTAAAAACATGAAATAGCAACAGTGCTGAAGTAATTGTCTGGACCAGAACTGAGCCCTACAGAGACCTACAGAAACTCTTTGCCATCTTTATTACACCCATGAAGCACAACCCCAGCTCTGGCCAAAATCCCTATTAAAATTCCTATCTCTGCAATACTCCCAAAATATCAGCAAATTCATTCTTATTTTGAGCAAACAGAAAACAGATTCCAGCAGTAAAATTGTAGAGTTTCTGAGTGTGGGTCACAGTTAAGTTGTTCTCACACAGAAGCAGATTCTGACATGAAATCATGGAGCATGAATGCTGAGAAAGAAGGTGTGAAGACACAGAACAACTGAACTCCTGAAGTAGTCTCTTGTGAATGGTCTGGACCTTAGGAGCTCCCCTCATCAGTGAGGGCTACACAGCTTGAACTAGCTGTGGATGCTGTTATGATTATAATGGTAAAATAGCAGAGACCTCAGCCAGTTTAAAACTTCCATTCTTCAAGCTATACATTCATAAAATGTTAAGGACTGAGATGCTAAACTGGAACACATCATGGCTGCTTTACAAGTATAAAATCTAAAGGGCTCAGCAGAGCCAGGGTCCACCAGCTTCCACTGCCCTGCAGAGCTGCTGAGCTCTGGAAGGTTTCTGGGCTCCTCAGCTGGCCCACAGCTCTTATTGCCCACCATGGCTGCCAGGCTCCATGGGACTCCCCCATCTTACTGATGTAACAAGAGCACTGGTCCCTTCTCAAAATCAAGGGTAATGGCTTCCAAAAAGGAAATGTGCACCCAAATAGCCATATTGATGACTGCATTCCCAGAGTGCTATTTTGTAAAATTATAGCAGAGCTCTCTTCCTTCATGTAAACGGGGTCTCACTCTTTCCACAGCAGCATCAGCACTTGAAAATTGGGCTGAAGTGGTGAAAAGTGCTACTATCTTTGTGATTTAGGGTGGAAAAAAGTCAGAATTACTGTATGTTTATGCACATCTATTTCTATGTGATTGCTGAAGTTCCCAGTTTATTTCCTGAGTGAAAAGGGTGCCAAAGACTGAGGAAACACTACTTTTTTAATGTAAGAAATCTCCTGTAATTTGAAAAGCAGAGATGATATTATTTTGGAAAAAAAAATAAATGCAGATTTCTTTTTTCGCCTATAGTGTAATTAGTTTCAGAGGAAAATCTTACTCCTTTGAATAAACTGGAAGGGTGAAAGATGAGTTTGGACTGAATTGATGAGTTTGTGGACTTAACTCTGGACGCGTTATTGATTCTTCCATCCTCGATTTTCTGAGGAGGCTGTGGGAGATGAATGTGTGATGCTGATTTCCAGCCTCCTGTCTTAACTTTATTATGCAGGGTGCTCACAAAGTGCTAACTAGAGCCCATTATTCAGTCCATTCAGCTCACACCTGGTTCATAGTGAGATGTTACACTGCTTTAGCACAATGAACTATGGCTTTATTGCTCTCTGCTATTTCCTCCTCCCTCCAGCTTGAAAAACCACACTTCAATCAATGGCTAATGTCAGCATGGGAGTAATAACCTTCATTTATAGCAGCAAGTAGGAACATCTGGACAGGCCAGGGGAAGAGGCAGGGAGTAAAGCCATCAGGATGTGCAGATTACACTGTTATCATAAGAGTGCTTGGTTTCAGGAAAGCTTTTTAGTGTGGAAATGTCCAAACCAGTCATTCCTTCTGCTGAGGGTTTTTCCTCTGAAGGACATAGAAAGGTTAAGGGAACTGGGACTGACAGCATAACGGGGGTAAGTAGGGTGTTTGTAAAAACCCCTAAACCATACTGTAGCTGTTCAGGACAATCCTTAAGGAAGACGAACGAATGGTACTAGAAAATCCAGAGGGAAGTACAAGGAGTCTAACTTCAGAGTCAGGTGGCACCTCAGTAATTCAGGTTCCACATATAGTTCTGCCTTCAGGACAAATCAATGAAGGTTTTGGAGCTTCCCTTCCCCTCTGACCTACACCCTGGTAACAGCAACACTCCTTTTCCTGTTCTTTATCTGCCTTGTTAGTCTGCCAGGTTTTTAGAGGACAAGGACTGTTTGTATGTTACCTGTTACTACTCAGAGCTAGAATGGAATTAATAATTGGTAGAGGAAGGGTGCTGAACGGACATCATCCTGATACTGACCCCCCAGGAGGACCCCAGCACTTTCCCATCCATATGTTGTTTGTCAGCAATGAGGATAGAGACCATACCTATTCAACATTTGCCTTTCTTTTACATTTTCTAAAAAACTTCACTCCCTGAAGAATTCACAACACAGATTGATGTGAACAGGCACTTAAACCCTCCTTGAACTGGGAAGTTGGTTTTATGTCAGGAACAACTATGAGCTTTACTCAGGGCTCTGTTCAGCTTTCTGTGGTGAACATCTAATGCCAAAAAACTTTTCACATGGAAGGTGGTAGAATTCCAGCCACTGGACAAAACCATTATTTTTCTTTGCTAAATTCTTTCTGAAGGGAAATTCCATTTTCATGGAGAAACTTAAGCATTTCCACAGCAAAGATGACATTTCCTGGCTAAAATAATGTATTTCTTCCCTTATTCCCAGAAAAATAATTTGATGCCTTTACAAGAATTAAAAGAGAAACAAAGAGGACAGCAGTTTGCTTTTGTTTTTAGTGAACTGAACTGAAAATTAACATTATTTTGCAGAATTCTAGATTACTAAGCAACTTCTCATGATCCAGAGAACCAGGTTTTTTCATCCGCGAGAAAACGAGCATTCCCTTGGTTAAATACCTATCCCTTTAGGCACTTGGATCCCTTCTGTAATATGTCAGAAATCAATTATCTGGTTATCCTCGAATTTATTAAACCCCATGTCTCGGATGCTGAAAATATTTGGCTGCTGCTGTAATGCGTTTTGCACTGGCAGAGCAATTTGTGCTGATACATTTTGCACGACTCAGCCGAGGCATCTTGGCATTCGGGCTCAATCTGAACTGTATTGAATACAGTTTAATTAATGTCCAGTGTAGCGTGCCGTGGTGAAGCCGACAGCTGGCGGCTTATCTTGCCTGACCTTGGGTGACAGACACAATCTGGGATCATGCTAATGTGTGTCTTTTGTCAGTTGATACTGGGGGAGCCGACAAGTCAGGGCTTCAACAACCGAATGATTAGTACATATCCATGGGGATAAAGATGGGAGAGAAGATACGGCTACCATGAAAATGTCTCAGTAGCTTGTGATACACAGACGGGCTCATGCCAGATGCAAGGCAATAACTTTTCATTTTACAAAGTATCTTACGCTGCTTTCAGCAAAAGAATTCATTATTACAAAGAGGGAATGTAGGCTGGGAATAGTGAAGGATTTTGAGGAAAAGAGCAGCCTGCTCACTAGCTTTAGGTGCCATCACAGCTGGTAGACATGGGGAGACCTTTTGTCTTAAAGAGGTAAGTCAGGCAGGTGCCTGGAAGGAGGTAGGTATTGCACAGAGTTAGTGTGAGGTTGTAGAACCTCTCCCTGCCCTCCCCAAAGAGGAGTATAAGGAAAGGGCCAATATTTCTGGTCAAAACTTACTGAGACACAGAGTCAAACTCCTGGAGAAAAGGCTGAGAAGACAGAAAAGCCTTGTATAGGCAAGAAGTAACAAGAGTATTAACAGAGGACTTTTGGGATCACCTCCCAATTGCTCATGTTCATATGTAGGGAATTGTAAAACATTCATAAAAACAGAAGTTCTAATAGAGAAAACCTAGAAGTATTAAAAAACCATTTCAGTTGGACAGACATGAAGAAAGTATGGAGGAATCATTTTCCCAAAGGATAGGGAGAATTTGCTAAAAATCATTTTTCCTCGTCCAAATACAGAATTTAAACCAGATGCAAAAACTAGATGACCAGAAATGGAAAACTGAGGTCAATGGATGACCGTTCACACTTACTTGCACAGAAGTATGAAGACATAAAGTTTCAATGTACTTTCCCTCTGTGAGTACAACCTACTGAAGATGGAGTAGACTTTCTGCAGCTTAGGAAATACTGATAGTCATTTCTAGTAATGACTATTAGAAATAGTGAAATAGTCAAGGATATTCTCCTAAATACGTTCACAGCTTATTCTTTTCACTTCTAAACATCTTGTAAAGCTATTTCTGATATTCCTCTGGCAATTGGAAGAGAGGCTGAGGGGAAAAATAGTGCAATATCTCACTTAACATAATTGCCAGCAATTTCTGATGCCCTAATTTCTCTGGGTCACTGGATTTTTCCCCACCCACTTTCTAACTGGGTGCGTGCCATCAGCGTGCCATGGCTGGTGTGGAGCAGCTTTGCCAAAGAGGTCTTTGCTGAAGGCCCTGATCCAGATTCTTATATGCTGCTAATATACAAACAAGTAATACTAAAACAACCAACCCTTTACTCAAAAAATAAATCTGGGTTTGGTTTGCCAAATGTTTTCTCCACACAAATTATCTTTAAGTTTAAGTTCATATAGTTATATTCTGGAATAATACCTCAGTGCTGCCAGTTGCTGCAAGCTTTATAACATGGAAAAGTGTAGCATGATCATTTTTTAAATGGATATAAGTTAATAAAAGCTGGTCAGAAAACCTTAGAAGCATTTCCAGAAGATGATGAAATTCAGTCTGTTTTGAAACATTTCATGTTAATGAAAATTTGTTCCATAGTATGAATTGCAGGGGATTCTGATAATATCAAAATAGCTTATTTTTCATGCTGGGGTGTGGAATATCTTGGTTTAATTTGGAATGAAAATTAGTAATAGTTATTTAACATACATAGGAATACATATGTATGTATGAAAAGACATAGCAACATTAAAGAACAGAACATTAACAACATTTAATGTTGAAGAACAACATTAAAGAGCAGTGTGAGTAACTGTTTGCATTTCCTAGGTGGGACTCTTTAACCTTCAAAAACAAGAAGAAAACCTTAATTTTCTTTATATGTTTTTTATAACAGAGTTATGGCATTAAAATATTGACCCTTTCTCAAAAAAGAGAACTTGAAATCTACAACCAAAGCCAACCTCAAATCACAAAATAGACAAACCTTCTAAAGTCTTCCAAAAAAATCCTGCTCAGAAATTGTCAAGCCTGTAAATACTGAAATTCTGAAAACAACAAGACCAGCTCAGAGAGAGCAGTGATCTTCTCTTACACCTCAACTTCCATATAAAATGGAAACTTGCTTGAAATAAGCCTTTATCATGTCCTCTCCTTTATCATGTCCCCTCCATTTCAGAACGAGGCAAAGAAGAGTTTTGAAAACTTACACAGTTTTTTTTGTTCCTTCAATCAGGTACCTTCAATCAATTTGATTTTCCACTTTCTCACTAGATCTTCTCTCTCTGACCTAACTCTGCAGTCTCAAATCACACTTTGGAAAGACTGGCTCAAGCTCCTTAATAATATTATAGCCCAATTGTGCCTGAAAATTACAGTGTGCAGTTGTTTTCCATTTCCCCTGCTTATCAGTTGAGCAACAAACACTTGCATTAAGTGGGATATTTAGCTCTGTTCCCATCTGGCTACAGGTGTCTGCACCATCTCACCAGACTTCAGTGTCTCCTGTATCTTATCACTGCATCCTTTTGATCAAGAAGCATCTTTGCACAGGTCTACTCTTCACGGCCAGTGTAACCTGATTAATCTCCTCTCTCCTGCTCTCATACAGGAGCTGGGAGATGCACTCAGGCAGGTGACTCAGGAAATCTGGATGACAGGCTCAGAAATTCTTTGTTGAGCTTTTTTTTCCTGTTTCTCCCAAGCAACTGGTGTAAAGTAACAGCTGGGAAGGTAAATACAGGCACCTCCTAATCTCCCCCTGCAAGGATATGTTAGAAAAAGTGTGATTTCATATCCAGCAACAGCTGTAGCATAAGAAAGCTTGTTTCAGGAAGAAAATCTGTCAGCCCTGTTAGGTGCCACCATTCAGTGAGGTACTTAAGTCACTCCTGATCTGTAATAACAGAAATAGCTCCATTGACTTCAATGGGACAACTCAAGTGCTCTGAGCAGGGCACACATACCTTCCTGAACTGGGGCTGCATTCAGCACCCTTATCTCTATGCTCACGTCAAGCTGCTCTGCTGGAACCATCACTGATGGCCCGAGTCTCAGGCTGAGCAAAAATGCTTCATTTTCCTTGCTGAAAAGAATTGATTGGCCTTCCTCCTCGACCTACTCATAGCAAAATGATAAACAAGCAAAGGTCAGATTTCAGATTGCCAGACTATTATCAGGCCACCATCCACAGTAACTCTTCAGGAAAACGTGTAATTGCAGAACTAATGAGTCATCTGTACACTGCACAATTACCACAACTGCCCATGTAATCATAGTAATTGCATATAACAAAGCATGGATGGGAGGACCCACAGCACAGCCAGGCCCAGGAATCGAGGCCAATCAGTTACAGATGAACACACACACAAATACACGCATGGTTTGCAAATAGATGACTCGAATAATGCATGTGCAAACCTATTAGCCACACTTTTATGTACCCTGTATGTAGCCAACGTGGACTTTAGCAGCTTGAGATAGCTGAGGAGAAAGCAGGGAGGGCAATATAAAATCTTTTCAGCAGGGCTTGTTGTGACAGGACAAGGGGTAATGGTTTTAAACTACAAGAGGGAGACCTAGACTAGATGTAAGAAAGAAATTTTTTACACTGAGGGTGGTGAAACACTGGCCCAGGTTCCTCAGAGAAGCTGTGGATGCCCCATGCCTGGAAACATTCCAGGTTAGGTTGGAAGGGGCTCTGAGCAACCTGCTCTAGTTGAAGATGTCCCCGCTAACTGCAGACGGGTCGGACTAGGTGATCTTTAAAGGTCCCTCTCAAATCAAAGCATTCTATGACTCTATGAAAATATGCACCAGTGAAGCAAGGAAGATGGAGATGTGATGGAGAGGAGTGAAGGAAGTAGTGAATGAAAGCTAAGAGATACATATGTGTGTATGAAAACACATAGAAACATCAAAGAAAAAGTACAGACAATTACAAAGAAAAGAGGATGAAGACTGAGTAAATCAGGTGAGGGAGAAAAACAGATAAAGCAGTAGGACCAGAGGAGAGGGCACTGTGAGCTTTGATGGCATTTTATTTCATTTAACATATTTAAGCTTCTTTATTGCTCTATGGCTTTGGCAGACGTCCTAAATCTCTGTAGGTGTGAGAAAAAGACACATGGCAGCTATTTGGAACTCCTGGGGATTTCACTGTTGCTGGCTACTTAGTGTGTTTTGTAATTAAAGGCAATTTAGAAAAGGTAGAAAAAACCCCCAGTGTTCACCAAAAGCCACAGTCCCTCCCAGAATAAACCACCAACTCCATGGGAAAACTGATCTTTAATTACTACTGGAGTCATAGTTTGAAAGACCAGAAGGGTACTCTCAAGCTTTTTAAGTTCATCTACACAATAGAAACCAAGGAGCGCACCTGGATCCCTATGTGGACTCCAATAGTCCAGGCAAGCTAAAGTAGGTGTTTTAAAAAGATGTCAAAACCTCAATTTTGAGCATTCAAGTGATGGCAACTTGGCAGCAAGCTTGAAACAGCAGCTGGTCACACGGGGCACATACAAAACCATCAGCCTCTTTGCTGGGACATCCTGCACAGCAAAACCCACCAGCACTTTGGGGTTGGGAGGATGACCCCTCAGCAGGGAATCCCTCCAACCCCAAAGTGCTCAGCATGTGGACGAGAACAGCATTTTCACACTGAAGCTGTGGGCTTTTAAGTCAGGGAGATGTTTTCAGGCAGAGCTTAAAAGCCTTCTCCAGCTGCAATCCTGACTAGTTAAGCCGACCTTCCCTTAACCTCAGCCACAAAGTCATTTCTTTTTCTTCACAGGAAAGAAATCAACCCTGGATTCAGTAGATTTGCATTTTAACCCGACCACTGTTTAAATATTTTTTATACTGTTTAACAATATGTGCCATTGGGCTACTAATATGGCCTGCACTGGGAGAAAAAGTGAATAAAGGATTTAATTACAGTTGAGATGTCCCTGTGTAGCTTACTGTTGTCCTGTAAATCCTCCTTCTTCACTTCTCTCCAACACAAAGAGGCATCTTTTCCATGGTGAGAAGGGGGGGGGCAGTGCAAGGATCCCTTTGTTGGCCAGGCTTTGTGTGGGAACACACCCCTGATGAATGACAGCCTGGCCTGAAAATTAGCTCTAGCTTTTTGTGAGCTCAGTTTTCCTTCTAAATTACTGCATCGCTGTAACTTCAGAAGCCAGGTATTTCCCTTGACAGTGAGCATTGCAATCTTTTGGGCCAGGATGCAGAGATCTGAATGCCAGGCAGGATTCACAGGTAACTCATTAGTTTACAGAGCTCTGAAAGGAGACCACTAACATCAGGCAATTTTAACTTTGCTCTGAGCCACAGAGACACTGAAAAACTCCTACTGACACTCTCAATGGTTCTGCCTCTATTAGTGATGCGCTGTCAGGATTTATTATTTTTTTAAAAATTTATTTCCCCACTAGATTCAGCTACTGTAAAGCTCTGGGGGTCTGTGTAACACAGATGATAATGCTTTCATCAAAGCTCAGCCAAAGAAAAAGCCTCTAGGGTAGAATCATGAATGCAATAAAGACTTTTTCCTGCCTTCAGTATTTACATAATGCTACATTCACTGTTATGTCCCAAGCTCCCAGTCAGGACTGAAGCCTTCTGCACAAGGACATATGGAGATCACCCTAAACAGATCACAGGCTAAACTGACAAGTCAAGAGGTTGAAGAAAGGCAGCTCAACCATCACACTGCTGCAAATGGAGAAATCAAGGCACCCAAGTCGTGCAAGGGAGCCATGGTGCAGCTGATAGCTGGACCAGCCATTGTAATTCCTCTTCCTGCCTCTTAAATTTGGGCCACACACACTCTGAAAACATGAGGTAGGTCTAGTCAGTTATTCACACACATACTTCTGGAATTCCATGATTTGAAATAATTTTTTAAAAAGGAAAAATAACATTATTGCTACCAAATACTTTATTGTAAAAGGCATCACCTTTGTTCCTTGTTTTATTAGTGCTTCCAAAGACCTGCTTCCCATTGGGATGAATCCTAAACAAAATGCCCCAAGACTGGTTGCTCTGACTGAAAAAAAACTAAGGAATAGAACTAACTTTTCGTGAGCAAGCCTGGCTGTGTAAGTTCAAGTAGCCTGTCATTCATTGTTACAATAACCTATTGCTATTATCCTAAGATGTATAAATTGCAGTCAAGTCCTGGACCCTGCTGGGGTTGCACTCAGAGAACAATACAGAAGCAAAATGATGTCCCTAAGGTTGCCCAGTATGTGAGTGGCAGAGATGAGGCTCCTGCAACACATCTGCTGATGGGATGGGACTGTGCCATTCCTCATTGTCCACAAGTCCCACAGACAACCCCTGATGAAGGTGTAACCTTAGTGAAAGAAGTAGTGTCTGAAGGAAAAGAACAGGTACCTAAGAACATTCTGCCCAAGAACAGGTGAGATGGAGTGAGAACATGTTCCCAGTTCAAGCAGGTCCTGGTCAGCAACTACTACAGCCATGGGCTCCTTGGGGAATTCTACCATCCACTTCCATCACTCAGACACAAATGTACCCTGCTACCAAACTGCATTTTCAGAAGGCCCTGCAGGGTTAGGGCTCTTTGCTTTGCTTTTAATGATTTCCTCGTGCCTTTTGACTCCTGGGCAACGTCTAGCTTTTGACGGAGAACAGAAATCAGCTTTTCCATTTTCAAAATGAAAAGTGTATCTCATAACAAAATCAGTTTTATTTGTCTATAAGTTTTAATATGCTTTAAGCAAAACGAAAAGAAAAGCAAAGACTTCAGGCAGGAGAAAACATCGTGTTTACCTTACAGCAGTTTTCCCCAGTTTAATTGTGATGAGAAAACCTTTCTGTGCTTTGTGAAAACCTGAAACTCTGTTCCCGTTTTTCACTATTTTCAGCTCAGGTGATTTTCTGAGCCTGTTGTTAACTTTTCAATGTGGGAACCCCCAAAGGATCTGTCTTGCAAACACTTGTTCAGTCTGCTCTTGAATTCAAGTAAAACTTTGCATTTACAGCATCCTTTGGCACAGAGTTCCCCAGAGTGCTCCACCCTCCAAAACTCCTGATTTCCAAGTTGAGGAGCACTAGTTTATTCCTTAAGTCCTTCCTTACATGGCAACTGTTTTAAAACACTCAACATACTTGCTGCCTTTCTCTACTCTTCTTTGTTCTGCTGTACCCTATGTCTTGGACACGTATGCTGTATTTCAGATGTAGCTAAACTGATGGCAAACCAATGTTTTCTGGTTTGTGCTCCATTCCTTTCATTCAATGTGCTTTTCTGAGTGCAGCCAAGCGCTGAGCTGATGTGCTGATGGAACTAGCTATCAGAGCCCCAACTTTATAACATCACCAAACTCTGTTGTCTCATTGCTCCAACACAGATCCCTGCAGGACCTCACTACAGATCTTCTCTATGAAAACACCCACTTACACCAATCTATTGTTTCTTCTTTTCCAGCCAATTATCTATCCATGCCAGCAGCATCACTTTCATGCTTTGTTTCTCTTAAAAAACTTTTGTGAGGAACATTATCAAAAGCAACCTGGGAATCCACACAGAGTACATTACTTGGACCACTCATACCCACGTGCTTTTAGCCTCTTCAAAAGATGCCAAGAGCTCTAACTTCAAATGGAACCATTTTGTCAAATTAAAATACATTCAGATGTTTTCAAAAAGCCCAAGCTGAGTGTTTCTCTGAACAATTTAGCCAAACAATGCAGTCCTGCTTTATTGTTGATTGTCCATGATCAGATATTTACTAATTGCTTTCTCTTTATGGGTGCATTACTCAACACTTAGCTGTATGTTTTATGAGAACAGCATTCCCTACAGAGTCTTCTGCTAAGAAACAAGCTCTCCCTGCATAAAAGTGAGAAGCACTCACATGAGCCTTCCTTCTTGTGGTATATCTGCCTTATTAGATAACTATCAAAAAGGTTACAGGATCTATAAGACTATTTTCCCTTGCTGGTGTATTGGTTGATGTATTTACGGGTTCAGTTTCCATCTAGTAAGAAGGTTGAACTGTCAGACTTTTATTTGGAATGGAACATAAGATACCTTCACATGTGAAAGTCACTCACTGGAAGTTCTGGCAAGAACAAAGAAACTTTACCGGGCCTTTTCCCCCATCCTGTGAAATACATTGTATGAAGTTCTCAACAAACTGTTGCTTAGTTCTTCTACCATGCTAATAAGCAGATGTTTACAATTTAATGATACACTTTCTGACTACATCAAATTACTTAAGCAAGACGCAGTGCCTGGGTTTGGCTGTTTGCCTACGAGGTGCAGTCACCCCCCAGTTGAGGGCAGGCAGTTTTACCTTCCACTCCTGTGTCCAGACAATTCCCAATTTGTTGGAGTACTCGAGGTAACATGGTGAACCAGCACAATTACCTGGTGTCCTGGCCATGACCCTGCCTCTGACATTACCACTCTGAGAAGTCAGAGCTCATTTCTGTTGCAGCAACTACTTCTGCCAGGCAGCCCTGTGTGCTGGCAGAAACCACCACAGAACTGGCCAGAGTCTGATGCTCTGTGTACATTTTAATACATACAGAGATGGTTCCCATTTCACACGTTCTTCACAGTGGCCTGGAGGATAATCTGAAACTGTTTGCATGTCACTGAAGACAGGAAAATTTGGTCTGTAAGCCCATGACAGACAGGGAAATGTCAATAACTTGCATATCTTAAGGACAGCTAGAGAGAGACAATGCTGAAGATTGAACAGTTAAAACATGAAACAACCTCAAAGAAATACTAATAACAGATGATGTATCTCCATTCATGAGCCACCATCTGCACCTGATTTGCCATTTGCCATATGGCAAATCAAATATGTAGAGAACAGGAAAGACTTAATATCTTTCCTCCACATGAGCTGAAGTTCAGCCAGATGAGTGGGAAAACACCACCGTAGCTGCTGACAGCCCCAGCAGCATACCACTAAAGACAGGTACATTATTCATGAAAGCTATTCCAGGTCCAAGGACATAAATTTGTCACAGTGGAATTTGGCTTTATGCAACACCCAAAAATGCCAGTGGAAATACCCTGGAAAGGAGGCATCAGGAATTATTAGCTGAGCTCCTCATCATCTGTGTACATTGCCCACTTGTACCACAGCCAAAAATGCTTTTTTTTTTTTTTCTGGAATTCTGTTTCCTCTTCTCTCCCCTATACTTTAATTCTCTTCTGCTTCTCTCTATTATCATTTGAGTGATGCCCAAGGAATTTTCCTACCTTCCTCCAAATTTTTGTGAAGGTCCTAAAAGCTTCATTCTCCTGCCCTTTGGCTATCACAGAGTCATCAGCACATGCAAGTTCAGCTGCCATCTCGTGCTAGTTGTCCTAGTCTGATTCCACACCCACGTCCTCTCCATTCACACCTGCCTGAAGGTGCTGAGCCATAATGTCAAGCTCTACAGGAGCTATAACAAAGCTTTTAAAAGCCAACAGCCAACACTTCTACAGGGAATATATCAAGCCTGACCCATCTTCTACAGCAATAACTTGCTGTGAATTGTTCTGGATCCTCTTTGAAGCTACACTGGCTTATAATGTTATAGTTCAGTAATGAGGTGCAACACCATTCCTGCAGATCCAAAACCACTGCTGCTGTGCAATTTTATTCCTTAGGATAAAACATTTCAAATGACTACACCTTACCATTATAATGTGGGGGAATTTATAAGCAAAATTCTAAACCCTAAATTAAATGCTGTTAGGATATTTCTAATACTGGCATCATTTTGCAGGGGGAGGCAGTACAAAGAGATTTGTAACTCAGGATATCTAAAGTTATATTTTCTTCAGCAGGTCAGTAGGAGTCAGACGTCATATTCATGGATCAAAGCAATCAGATGACAATATTGCAGGTCCTAGTAAGCAAGGCCACTACTAATCTAGATACTGTTCACAGTTTTCTGGTTTTGTTTTTTAAATTGAAACCTGACTTTGAGTTCTACTAAAACTATATACATAAAAAAAGTAGCTTCTCAAGTGTCTGAATCCTTGCAGTGTTATTATTAACCCCTATTACTGACTACTTTGTACAGATGAGAAAACTTAAGTTTTCTGTTTCAGAAGGAAATTCGACGAACACTTATTCTTGCAATCAGACCTATATTATTAAATGAGGTTGTTCATTTAAGGAAAGCATAAATTAGTTTTAAATTTATTGTCCAAAGCTATCTGGCACTTGTTGCTATAGCTAGAATCAGGATTCAGGAATTGCTGCACAGCTTGACACTAGGCCAGCTATTTCTGTATCTGTAATAATATTAAGGCCATAGGACTAGTCCAAACCCTTTCACATAGAGAAATTAAATATAATGCAAACTACAGATGGCAATGCCAGCAAAGCCTATGTAAGGAAGAAATTCAGGCTTGGTCACTTATATATTCACATTAGTCAAATTGCAATCAGTGTATTACAAAGCAAAGCTTTAGATGACTCTAGCCAAAGCATTAGTATAGAGGTTAACATACTGTTAAAGCTTGAAATATGATGCTTATCAAACTTGTTGGCATGTAGAGGTTGAGAAGAAGTGACAGTTTGTAACATCAAATATGCCTCGCTCTGTACCACTGAAATTATGTAAAGTGCAAAGGTTTATCACCTGGAATGCAGAGCACAGAAACCCTCAGCCTTAACCCCGTCCTGTTAGAGATTGTCTCCTTCTAATTAACAAAGGCTTTTTATTTTGTGACATGGCACCTTTGCAAATTCTGTGATATCCTGTTAAAACACGTGAAAAAGATTTCAATGAATGAAGCCAGAGAGCAATTTTTAAGGACCATTATATACATTTGGTAATATAATTTCTCCGGTGCCAAATTGGGCCTGATTTTTCATTCACTCCAGGTAATGGTCTGGTGTGATATGGATTGAAAAATACAATTTATAAAGTAGGATTGGAAAGTACTCTGTCAAAACTTTTAAAACCAGAAGCAAAGTGAAGTTATATACTTCCACCTTTACATAGCTCACTAAGTTCTGCTGTTTGTTTTTTCTAAAGATAGTAAAAACAAAGTCAGCTAGCCCTCTTCATCTTAGCAACATTTCACTTCCATTGGTGTATTATCCTCAATTCTTTCCTTCTTTCAGTATCTTCATTAGTTTATTGAAGCTAAACAGCACAAATCTCTGAACCAGTGCAGCCACACTGACAGGAGAGCAGAGAAAAACTGAAATATGTTTTACTTATATTTCCTCACTAACATATTCCAGAGCTCAGATTCCTTCATGTTATGCCCCTTCTCAGATGTAATAAATATAATAATCCACAACTTAAGTCAGTAAAAAAAAAGTAGAGAAAACAAGAATAATGAAATGGTATCTTAAGGGGAATGATGGGAACTGATTTTTTTGAGAAAAGCTTTTTCCTTCTAAAACTGAGCTAAAATGTTACTCACTGAGCCAAATCTATCTCAGGCTTAAACTGTCCCAAGACCTGGCCCACAGTGCATCACTACACATGGAGAGATTCACACAGAGCAAATAAAGCTGAAATACTGCAAAAATTGTGATAAACTGAAAGAAATCACTAACATCACAAAACAAGTTTTAAGGGAAGAACACCGTAAAGTTACTTCCCAAGTCTTCAAGGCAAAATGAAGGGCTAATTAAGATATTTGGCCAAGGTTTAGTAGTTATATAAAGAAGGCACATATACATTCTTCTCCCTGAAGATAAATCAGTGTGTAATTACTGCAAGACCAGCAGACTGGGAAATTAAGAGGAAACCCCCCTGTGTTACAGGCCCCAACTTGCCTGTCACCTGTATTCCTGCTGATTATCTAGAACGTTGGTCTCTGCCAAAAATCAAGATTAAATTTTAATGTCGTGCACTTTCCTCGTTTTCAAGAATGAACATGTGAATGCAGAATGAGAATTCAGCCCCATCACACCTTCCATTGCTATCGTCTCTGATTTTTAAATAGTATTAGCAACTTGATTGAAAAGGAAATCCAGTGGTCCTGTCAGGCACTGCTCTAACACATGAGATGCAAAGATGGCAAAGGTTCACATTTTATACTGAAACTGTACATGTAAGATATAATTTTTTTTAAATCCAAAATATAAAATACTATTTTATAATAATACTATAAAAATAAGTCCTGAACTCTATAACCATCTCACCTGTGCTTCAGCTAAACTGAACTGTTACATGCTTCACTGGGACATGAAGTGTTTTTAAGGCAGGGAATAAAAATGAACTAAAATTAATTTGAAATAAACCTGTTTAAATGTCTTTACATTTGTGGGATTTGGGTTATGCTCCTCTACTCAAGTGCACATACTCTAACAAATAATCAGTAAACATAAGCAAACAACAGTGGAAGTTTTATGCTCCAAGATGAACAACATGAGCAGTATTTATCCTAGGAAATGCTTTCAGGTTTCTTTGAATTACTGCCTTACAAAATCCTCCTGGGGCAAAGAGAACAAAGGACTGAACCCCATAACCCGGGCTGTAAATCTCACATCCCATTATGTTATTTTGGGGTGCAGGAGAAATGTATTTCACATACCTTGAAATGCTCCCCTTCTCAGGGAGGAATTTTGCAATACTATCTTCTGTTCCAAATCATTTAGCAAAAGCTCATATGAAAACGCAAACTTGGATTTTAATTCCTGGCTTGGGATGTATCCATAATTACTATTGTTGTTGTTGTTTCTCACCAACATGAGTCACCATCTGGCAACAAACTACAGTCCAGGAAACTTCTATAACTTCCCCTTGATTTAATTCTTCAGGTTTCTCACTCTCATTTAGCATAATATTTCCAGAAAGCAATCCAGATGTTACAGGGAAAGGCAGGAGATAAGTAGCTACTAACTGGCTAAAGATAATTCTCTGTAAGGGTTGGATTCACAACAGTTACTTTCAGACAATCACAAAACAACTTAAGAGGTTTTTAAACTGGAGAATAATCAAATGAATAATTTATACAGGTCATGATTCAGCCAAGCATTTAACTACACAGTTAACTTTAAGCACATATTGAAATAACTGCAACTGGTTATTACTACATATGTTAAATTAAGTTGTGTTTCAGAATCTTGTGAAATCAGTGCCTACCATGTGAAGGAGAAAACACATCTGTGACGTATAGATAGCTGCTGGACTCTGAGTCCCTTTGGTCTTAAGTCAGTTTGAACTGGGATTTAAATAAATTTGAATAAACTCCACCAATACTAAACTGGATTATCCTAGAGCTCTCTTCAAAAAAAGCATTTGGACTAAATATGGTTAAAGGAAGTAATTTTTCCCTCAGAAAACTAGAAAACAAAAAAAAATAGAAATAAAAAAAAAAAATCAGGACATATTTAAAATTAAACATGAACTTCAGGGTTTTTCCAAGTAACTTCTCTCTGCTGAGGACAACTCTCCAACCTGAGAAGCAAGTATGTTTGCAAAGGCCTTGAATTCTTTGAATTCTGGCAACTGAAGTTCAGAGGTGATCTCTTCAGTCAAACAGAAGACTCTCATCTGCCTTTCTATCTAGGAAGACACTTTGTACCTCTATAGATTATTAAAATTTTCTGTGATTCATTCTGGCCTTCTCTAGTAGCTGCAGTCACGTTTTTCCTTTTCTCTGTCTCCTGCCAGGGTCATGCTGGAGCAAGAAAATGATGGCAGCATTTACAAGCTTCTTCAGGCTCCCTGGGCTTAGGGCACTTCCCCTATAATCCAAAAGGCTTTTCTGACAAATACCAGACACCCACAATCCCCTCTTTTGCAGTGATCCTTACATACAAACTCCTAAGTTGCCCAGTGCAGCTCAGGGAGGTGTTTTTAATACATTTTTGAGCATTACATTAGACTGTTGGTCCTTACACGTACAATATGTTCACCCAGGACTGAAGGGGACACAGTGCCCTGTGCTTGGCAGATTACTCAAAGTCACTGATATCACTAGAAAAGTCTTAGGCATAAAAAAAATTTGCATATTTAGAAAGCAAAGATCTGCAATAACAGCACCAAATTAGAGAAGAACCACATGCATTATTTAGATCCTTAACAATAATGATCCTCTTTAGCTGTTCCTGCATCTCAGCTTGTGAGGGTCTAATTGCCTCCTCCTAGTCACTTGGGGCTGGCTCTCCCTGGGGCATTCGTAGCACGATGGGTTTTTGGGATTTATGTGTAGAGACATACTGGGAGCTCATCAGGCTGTGATCATTAAAGGCAGCTTTTAAACCTGCTCAGAGCCGCTGGCTTCAGCTTAAGTACAACCACCTCTTTTTTCCTGCTTCCCTGGCTCCCTTTTTCTGTGAATGGGCTCAGGGATATCACATGATAAAGCAGGGCACAGAGCTTTCCCCTCCCTTCTCTCTCCTTAGAGTGTTTTAATTAACATTTCCATTATATGCACTCATTACCACATTCCTGGCTTCAGCTTTAAACTGGTCATTCTTGTTACAAGCCCTCTAGGACATAGTGGTAAAAGTTTACACATCTTGTATTATAGCAATTATTAATCACAGGTACATTTTAGTGATTGAACTGCAGCAATCGCTACCAGTCTAAACATAATACTTAAACAGAAACAAATGACAACACTGGGAACGGTGGTACCTGTGCAGGTCGACACTCTCTTGACCCCATTAGTTTTATGGGACCCTTTGGGGGCTTTATCACGACTGCAGCTATTCCACAGTCCCACTGTGTCTGGGCAAGTAAAGTGCTCTTCTGTGGCAGAGCAGGTGTGTTGGATGCACTTATTAGGGAGAGCTACTAAATCAACTGATGGCCAAAGTCTACAACGTGGTTGCTGCTTGTTAGGAAATACTCCTCTAAAAAGCATGAAGCAAATCAGAAACTATTTCTTGGCAGAGATGCAGATGGTCAGCATGAGTTCTCTTTAAAGCCTACAGGGCTAACACCTGAAACAGATTTTAGACATGCAAAAGAAGAGCTGAACTTGGGCAAATCCTTGTGGTGAGGCTCCACTGATGCTTTCAGCCAAGAAAAGAACAAGCAGCCACTCAAAGGAGGGATTATATCTTCCAGTTGGACTTTGGCTCTCCTGCCCATCTCCGGAACCAAGCCGGTACAGCCAGAAAAGTTATCTGGATAAAAAGTATCTTTGTTGGTATTACTGGTTAACTTTCAGCTGGATCCATTCCCTCTCCAGACCTCTTGCGTGGGTGGAAGAAAGGCCTTTTCTGTACCTGTATCAGCTTAAAGTGCCTGTAGGAACATATCTCCAGCCCAACTATATGCTGGGGGTGTTTCAATATTTTGTTCTGATAGCACTTCACCCTTTTTGTGTTTGCCTGAGCTTAGGAGGGTGATTAGTAGGCGTTTTATAAGAATGTGGAACAACTGCAATAGGAAGTTGAAAGGGAGGTTTTAAATGCAAGCTTAGCCTAGTAGGAATAAGTTGCTTCTTAGATCCCTCTAATTGCTTTAATAATTAAGAAACAATTTTGCTAAGCTATATTATACTTGATTTTAATAAAATCACTCATGTAGAGCCAAGAATTTAAGCAGCACTTCATGTGCATACAAAGAAAAACACATCCCTCTTCAGTTGTGCCTTTGGGAGAAACTAATAAAATGTGTGTGAATATCTAAACTGAGTTTTAAAACTCTCCTCTGTGTTTACAAATGCTGACAAAACAAATGACATTTGGTCAGTAAGTGCCCCAACCACGCTGCTTTAGGCACTTATGGCTCTGATGCAGAAAAACACTTGACCACATACTTGACTTTAAACAGTTAAGTGATCACACTAAACTCAATGGAACTACATTTAGACTGAAAATAAAGCAGTTTCTTGAGCAATATTCTTCTGGGGGCCTCTATTTTCCATTGTTTATATAAGTCAATAAATTTTCCCCCTAAGTTAAAATTAGCCAGAATTTTCATATTCAAGACAATAGGAGATCTCTGATTTGCAAGGGGTAGGGACTTGGCAGCTTTGTATCTCAGCCTTGACATGCTTCTAATAAGACTTGAAAACCACCCATATGTATCTTGAAATGAAAGGGGAAAACTCTGACCTCAGTCTGGCTGCCATGAAAACCCAGGGTGGCTCCACTGGAAAAAGCAAAACCCTCTCAAGAGATCCCACTGAATTTTCTATGCTTGCTTTCTTTACGTTTCCTTTTCTCCACACACTCCCAGGGTCACTGACACCCATCAGTGTGCCCCAGACATGGTTCTGCTAGGAAGCCTCTATGGAAGATGATATGTTTGCATGATAAAGTAAGTAACCACAAGAAAAGCATCTACTAAGGCTAAAATGAAGTGTCATTTACCTAAACAGGTCTGATGCATGAAGGTATCTAGCCCAGAATACATGGGTATCCCAGCCACAACTAAGGAAGCAAAGAATATACATATATATGTATATATATATATATATGAAAAGTCTGGGGTTTATTTTTTCTTTTAAAACCTTCATGCTTAAAACTCATTTCAAAAGCATAAAGTTTTTTAAGGGACTATCAAAAGAGTTTCCTCATGAACCTACATTTGGAAAGACTTCCTTTTAGCTGCAAGATAGATCCAACAATAAACTCATTCTCTGTGTCTAGTTATCCAGTTGCCAGGGGTAAGGTAACATCAGAAATAATTTTTTTGGGAAAAAAAAAAGCCCAATAAACGCTACACAACTGGCACCTGAAATAAAAACTACCTTTTGCACCACATCAAGGTAAGGCTGTAAAGTTAGCCTCTATACCTGCTAGAAGGTTAAACATTAACCTGGTAAGGTAGGAATTTCTGTGCCTTTGCAAAAAAAACCATGCTAGTCTCAGGGAACTGCCCAAGTCAAGAATATTTGCCCTGTAGCTGTAACTACAGCTGTTTAGGTGACTGTGCTGGGCAAAATGTCCCGCAGGCAGCTTCTCACTTCTATTTTCTTTGTCACTAGATGTCACTGTACACACAAGGGTGTGCCTGGGACTCCGGGCAAGCTGGGCACTGATGGCCTGAGGACATGGGAAGAAGTAACATCCTATTTGAGCACCGCTGTTTGGTTTTCACTTCTGTCATCTGCCTTTGCACCCATTTCAGTTTTCACTTCATTTTGCAGCAGAAGAAGGTTTACTCACTTCTGCAGCAAATGTTGCACAGTTGGTTTGAGAAATAATTTCTCTTTTTTAAATTTTAACTGTGAAAATACAATGAATGAGACACTTCAGTGTCTGCTCAACAAGCAGAAGAGCTGGCATTTGAGCTGTTGCCAAAAGGGATTTCCTGCTAACACCTTAGATGGGCCAACCAGGCTGAGTTTAAAGGACATCTTTCCACGAGCTACTGCTCAGTGTGCAGCCAAGAAGCAAGCCTGAGTTAATAACAATCATAACTGAACTAAGGGTGCAGTGAAGACACCTACATCAGTCTCCTAAGCTCTGAATCACTCACAAGTGGGCCCATTCCCTCCATGTGCAGGTAGTCAGTGACTGGAATTCACCCAGCTAAGACACGTCTCCCCACAGACTGAAACAGCCTAAAGAGAAACCCAGCTTAAGATCCATCTATTGTAGTGTATCATTGACGCCCTTTACCCTTAATGAATTATCCAGCAACAGGTAGATTCATAATCATTGGCCATATGTGCATTAGAAAGCAGCTGACAATGGCACACATATCTTTCAGTGACTTTTCTGCGAGTATCATGTGAGATTTTTGACTAAGTCCCATTATTTGTGTGCTCTCTCATTAGAGACTGAAGCAATAAGAACAAGAAAGTGAAAATCAAAGTGATTTCAAGATAGCTGCCCCAATTTCCCATTAAAAGATACTTCAAAATAGCTGTGTGATTTTTACTCTTTGGCAAACTTCCTTTTGGACAAAATTCATTTACTTAAACATTCACAGATATTAAATTACGCGAGTCACACAAGGAATTAAAGTGAACGCACAGGGATAGATATTAAGCTGTTGTAAAACAACACTACTCCAGAGACTTCTGATTTGCATCAGTTAGGAATTTGGCGAGCAGGTTTTATTTGGTTCTATGTTCATAGACGATTTCCCATTCATCCAGATTTACTAGAGCTTGTTAAAATTCTCTTTAACAATTTTAGATAGGAAGCTCTATAAACCACTGACTTTATTTTTTTCTATAAGGGATGATACATTTGCAAAGCGGGTTTTATGACTTCAAGATCTGCTCGAGTGTGGGAAAGACACTGAATGGCAAAGGTAGATTAAAGTATCTTGATCCTCAGCATCAATGTAAGAAGAATAAAGGACCATTTCATAGGTCTAAATCCTTTGCTCTAAGAGGTACTTATGGTATCATATTAGATTTGGTAAATAACTAGAATCAAGGCACACAAGTGATAGAAAGACTGCTGGGAAAAAGTGTCCTCTCTTGACACTTAAAATTCCCAATGATAAAATCTGAATTTGCATGTTGTTTGCACTAAGAAAAACATTGGCAGTATCTCTGTCCTGTGACTGGAGGAGTGTCTGAGCATTTCCAGCTTCCTCCAAACGTATGTAAATTTACAATGTGGTCTAACAAAAACATTTCTGCATGTGATTCTGACTTTTGCTTTCAAGAAATATTTATACACAGTTGATTTGAAATATTGCATATGCAGAGGGAACACGAACGAGAAGCGGTCGTTGCAAAAGGCATTTGTGTAGAAATTCCAACATCATACCAATATTTATCATTGCTTGCCCAGCTATAGAGTACTAGATTGCTGGCTAGGATGAACCAACGTCACCCTATTACTTACATCAGAAGACACATCATAATACCTATTTTCATCTCTCTCTAAATATTCCACTGTTTTGATTTTTATAAGAAAAAGAGCTCTATAAACTTTTGCTGGACAGAGAGAAGTCCACAGTGTCCATCAAGGCTTACCCAGACCCCCACAGATAAACTGTCTCAAATACCTGGCAGGTTTCTCTTTAGTGACTAGTGACTTTTTGCAATGCTCCTCCCTCCCTATATCCCAAAGTAGATAACCTTTGTTCTTCTTAGCAGTCATTTGAATAATCCGTTTTATCCTACTACAGATAGAGGCAGCATCTGCCATATTCTACTCTCCTCCTCCACCAGCTTCTCTCTGCCATGGCTTAGTTCAGGAAGCAATTAAGTTTCCCGTGGCAGCCCATCACCTTGGTTCAGCAATAAAATCATTTCCATTTCAGCAGTAGGTAAAATCGAAGGAGAACAGTGGAGCAGAATAAATTCTTCAGTAAATTAAATCCTGTTTGAGAATTACTAAAAATGTTGCAGAGGTTTTATCTAATATCTAATGCATCACTGCAGGCCACCACTTCGATCAGCTCCCAGATGATGTGGGCAGCTCTGTCACGCTAATTTTCTAGCTACATAATTACCAATGGAAATAACAGCAATGGAAAGTAATACACCTAACAAGCCACTTACAAAAACACTATAGTTCTTCTAGAAATATGAATATTCTTCTTTGTATAATTAAAAATTCAGTGACTCCTAAAAAGAGCTTTGAAAATCATTTGTGAAGGTGTGAAAAAAACATGAAATGGTGAGAAGGTTGCCCTGGGTGCCCTCCCTGGCAACTTCCACATCTCAATCCGGTCTTGTGGCAGGTAGCTACCCACAAGTGACACCCAGTCCCTCAGCAGATCAGCCCCAGCACAATGTGTCCACAGCTTTTGGAGAGCTAGCTCTTGGCTGGCCAGATGGTTAAGCAATAATTGGGCTTTGAAAGCTGACTGTGTCCCCTCCCTAGTGTCTTGTAAGCAAGGCACATGCAGTTCCCCAGAAAAATGGTCTCACTGGAGATCCTTCAGAGATTTTCAACAGTTACAAAATGTCTACATGTAATATATCCTCTCACATCTGTCTGAAAAGTGCTGGACCAGCACATGAAAGGACAAATCCTAACCTAACCTTTTCCTCTAGGGCACTGCAAAGCCCTCAAGTGGAGTGTTACCTTTGGAGTCCCACCATAGGAAGGCAGCCAGGAAGACACACATATAAAGGTCTGCATGAGGCACTATAGAGCAATAGGCACTAGAGGTGCAAGTGAGACTGGCAAGGAGGGAGGATTCAGTGACAGAGAGACAGGAAGGCTCCAGCTCATGGAACCAAAGACCAAAGGGATACTCACATCCAGATCTTGCACATAAAACCAAGGTGTGTACTAATTGCACATAGTAATAGAGCCTAGCAACTAAGGTACTGATTTTAACAGTAATCTGACAGCTGCTTATAGCAATGCTCCACTCCGATAATGTCACCCACACAAGACCCATTTACTCCAGAGTCATTTAAAAGCCCATTTTTGGAGCTTACAGGTTACTGTTTTCCTATGCATCAAGAGTGTCAAATTCCATTACTATTCACAACCCCCAACAGGGAGAGAGAAATTAGGAGCTTTTCCCTCTACTGCAGCTCAGGTTTATTTGTCCAATGCTCTTGTCGTGATCTTAAGGTCTAACACAAATGCAAACAACGAGTAGACATTGGCCTATCTCCTGATGCTTGGCCCTGTTTTGGGTATGAAAGACTTCTTTTCCCCTTTGTATTGATTTTTACGATCCAAGTCTGGAAACTCAAACATCACTTCAGCAGTCAGTGTATATCACTATTTCAACAGCTACCATATCGGGGAAAAAACCCAAAGGTGAGTGAACTGAACCAGGACTTTGTATGGACACTTTGAAGGGGGAGAAATTTCTTCCATTAACCAACTTTTAAAGGAAGTTTGCTCTCTCCTGCTTCAAGACATCTCCTTTAGCACATTTGCTGATGAGTAGTCAAGGCAGTGGCTTGTGTTTAGGCCTGAGGGGAGGAAATAAAGGGTTGGGATCCAGAAATAGAAGAGAGGAATAAGACTTTTGCTGTTGCTCTGAGTAGTGGCAGTTTCAGTGAGGTAAAAATTTGGCCCTACAACTTTATCTTTACTAGAAAATATCATGACACAGGGATCCCAGATGTTTCTGCATAAGCTGCTGAATTCACATAACCATGCTTACTTGTCCAGTACATCAGTGGAAAGATTTCTTAGCGGGTTTGGAAAAGCCTTCTCAGGCCCAAGGTCAGCTCTTGTAAGACTAAGTTTGGTTTGCTGGGACATCCTTGGACTTTGTCATTGACATTACCTGGATCTTGCTGGAGCTGCTTGCCATGTTCCACTGACTAACACCCTCATAACTGCTTTTCTCAGAAAGGAAAAAAAGCTCACATTATCTTTAAAACAGGTGCCAGTAAAGCCCCTTTTGGAGGACTGTTTTTCCCATCTAGGCCTGCTGTAGGCTAGGTGACGGTTCACCTGCCCTCAACACATCAGGAACTCATTCAACTCTTACACTGCTTGTTTTTATTGTACTGTAACTGCCCTGTGGCACAAAGAATCATCGCCAGAGCAGTTGGCCCGAGGCAATTAGTGGAATCCCTGCCCCTCAGGTAGGGCATAAATAAAGGATCTGTCACCACCAAATAAGCTGTGAAACAAAGCTCCAAGGATGTTTGCCGAAGCAGGTGACCAAGAAATCAAAGTTGCTGAGCCACTAATGTACTGTGATGGAAATAAGCCTATGATACAACTTGGCTGCCAGCATCCTTAATTACAGGACATGGCATCATTTGATTCACAATGGAATAAATGGATATATTTATATATTTGAAGGTTTGAATGAGGATTTCCTGATTTCCTGATGAAGTCATTCCTTTATTACAGCAGCACCTTTCATGGCCCTCTACAGCTAAGGTCAAGTCAGCATTTCCATTAAAAATATCAAACCTATTTTCAGGGTCTTATGATTACTCATTTATAGAAAAACTCTGTACCGGATGAGACTTGGCACACGGGGCCTCAGTCCAGGGGAGAGAAATGGAGAGGTGGAGATTTTTCTTCCTTCTTTGCTTTAAGTATACAAATACTAAGTAGTAGCAAATGATGCCTTTTAAAGACTAATAAATCCTGCACAAGCTTTTTCCTATAAATCCTAAACACAGACTTCTGCTCTTGAAAACCATTAAGCGTTTTTTCTGGGAAAGTAACTGCTTCCCATGTGGAGTGCCTTCTTTTCCAAGAGTAATTTTACAATGCATTTTATTAACTGAAGACTCTTCACAATTAATACAACAGACTGAGGACAAGGGCCCAGCATAGTAAACAAATCAAGAGTGGTGTTCCAGCATTGCTCTTGTATTGATGTCAGTGCAGATCGCTCTTCCAGAAGCAGCAGACTCACAGCACATGGGTGTAGGACCTCTGCCAGGGAGAGGAAGAGTCTGGCCCTGTGTGCTTTGCTCTGGGAGCCCTCGAACAGGAGGCTGTAATGACTTCAAAGGAGCTGTTGTGCTCTTTCATGGGAATAATCAATGTACAATGCAACCTTGTTTATCCAAAGGGCTCAGGTGACGCTTAGGACCTCCTGATAAAAGGTGGTGGGGATGAAGGAGGGAAAGGTCCAGACGGGCGTGACAAGATCACCCTCCAGGGATCACAAATAGCCTCAGCCTGCTGAAAATTGGGAGGACATGTCCCCAAAGCCCTTTGGCCAGCTCTCTCTTTGCAGCAGACGCTGTTTGGAACACAACCTAGTTTTGAAGGAAAGCTCCTGCCACAGTTCACAGCAGCCATGCAGAAACAGCATCTCAATGATGAGGTTTACTCCCGATGCACACAGCATCACTGGAAAGAGCATATTTGCCCAGGACTTCTGCAATGTCAAGGAGCCTCTCTGCAGCCTGCCCCACCCTCAGCCTTGCTCAAAATGCCACGTTTTGAGAGTCAGAGTCCTGTGCCTGCAACATCCAGGAAGGGTGGAGGAACTTGAGCCATAAGAAGGCTTGCTGCTTGATTATTTAATTTCTTTCTGCTTTGTGCTTTCTTTTATCTGCCACTCTTGGGATCGGAGCCCTGAGTCAGAGCCAAGCTTGATAATGATGGTGCTCTGTACACACCTCCAGAAAGCTTTTTCCCAAAAAGCAGACTACCTGAAAATAGACCTACTTGGCTAAAACTACACACCCACACACTGGAATTTTAGATTTCCTAATGACTTGCCCATTGCCTGATTATCCTATGTACACTGCTGGTAATGACCTGGCCCCATGTTTGGCTGCACCATATTTCTTTTGGCATCTCCACGTGGCTCTTCTGATGTTTCCATCAATTCAAATTGAAGGGTAAATCTTGAGCAATATGCTGTTCCTAGAAGATGGGTAGAGTTTGGACTGCAGTGTAGCTGTATAAAAGGGGAATAAGGGAGCAGGGATTACAACGGATTTATTTATGGGCAAGGTGAGAGTAAATCTGCCACCTGTACTTTAAATTTTTGTCACTGTTCTGTTTTTACATTTTGCAGAGCCCATGAAAATGAAAGGTGCTGCAGCAACTGGGTCTTCAGTCTCATGGTGATATAGAGATCACTGTAATTTGAGAAGATGTGTTTGGATACTTTGCTTTGGAGAGTATGACTCCCAAGCTAGGAAAAAACCCACACACGTAACCAACAAACAATTCAATGAAAAAAGAGTGAAATATATGATGGTTTTCTCTTGATATTTACTGACATGGAGGTGGTGGAATGTTTGGCAATAAGGAGCCAGATGGAGGAAGGATTAGACGAACACTGACTTGTCTTTGGTGTCACTGTCACTCACAAAGATGAGCTCACAGGCATTTCACTTGCAAAAGAAGCTTTCTAACATGACTCTCCTTTTGGCACCACGGCTGCATCCACTAGATCTAACACACTCCTGGGGCGTGATGAGCTCAGGCTTACTGAAAACTGCTCTAATGGAAATGGTGGTTTCAAACCCTCTACATCAATGGGGACCATTTCAGAATGTCTCCAGGACATGCAGTACAGATGTGCCAGAAGAAACTACGTGATGATTAACCTCCAAAACATCTCTAATGCAGGCAGAGGCTGGGGTAATTCCATTCCTTGTAGCATATTCAGCCCTGCCTGGCCAGGGATGGTGTCTTTTCATCCAGAGCACTCCCATACAGCACAACCAAACATGAGAAACAAGAAAGGGTAAAATAGCTGTTACATCCCCCAAATTATACTAAAGTCTTAAATATCACATATGCTGCTTACTCAGAGCCCCATGTTCAACAGGAGAAACCAGAGCCAAGAAGGTTACTACAAGATGGGTTTGCTCAGCGGTATCAGCATCGCAGTGAAGTGGGAATAACTCCCTGATCTGCTCAGCATTGAAATTATGTTCTGTGCTGTTGGAGTCACTTCCACTGCCAACATCAGAAGCCAGCGATCACCTTCCCTTAGAGATACCACCTAATACTCTGGCAGATTTTGTGCTCTAACTCATATGCACAGAAATCCTTGTTACTTTTTTGTGCAAACCAGCTTGTCTAAGCACAACGGCAAACTGTAAAGTATTGAGTGCCTGTAACAAATGTTTCCCGTGTATAAAGCAGATCAGAAGCCAACAACTGATGCACTTAGTAACATTCTTGCATGGCACCAACTATTTCTGAATGCAGCTCGATTACTGCAACCCCTTCTACCTTCAGCACACGCACAACCTCTCCAGAAAAGAGTCTTTTAGGAACACAGGGAGAGCCACACTGGGGCAGGACCCCACCCAGCCCCAGAACTGGTCCTGTCTGCAACAACAACCAGTAGCACAGACCTAGGGACAGAGTGTGCAAAATAGGGTGATAACCTGAGTAGACTGTAGCAACAAGAAGCTCCACCTGACATACACAGACTTTAGGTAGACAGAGAAGACTGGAGATGCTGTTTGCACTTTGGAAATTTTATGAGTTCTTGGTGCAGTGACCTACAGAGTAAGGAATCCCTAAGAACTCATTAATAGGTGGTGTCTCATATAGCTCCACTGAGACTGAAAATGAGAAATAAAACACAGACTATTTGGGAGAGTTGCCTGTATATTTCGCTGAAACATTTTAGATTTCCAAATGTTTCCTATTATTTATCATTTTATATATTTGCTCTTTTGAATTCCAAGGTAATGGGCCAAGTCTAGAAAGACTAGAACAGGATCCAACCAAATCAGAAAAGAAAATTAAATCGTCACTTTGCTAAACATGACCCAAGCCCACAAAAGCAAGAAAAATCAGCATTAAGCCTCAAATGCCATCCTTGCCTCTGTCTGCTGCCTTTCAGGGAGTCTCCACAGCAGGGGTGATTTCACAGGTCACAAGCAATGCCCAGGCACCACAAGATAGGTTAAGGAGGGAGTCCCAGCCTTAACTCTGCGTGTCGCTCCTTTCGTGGTTTCAAGGCAGACTCTCAATGTTAGTACAACCTATTTTTTGTGGTTTAATAAATCACATACTTTAGCTTATGTAATGACTCAGAGTGAGTGATTGTATTCTCTTCTGGCCCAGAGGTGGTGTGATCATATCCCAGCTCTGTAAGGCAATGGAAATCAATGGTTGCTGCTGGATTCATTTCAGGCAGGCTGGGGTGTGTGGAGGTGGTGAGGGGCTGGCTCAAACTTTGAAAGTTTACTAGTTCCAGATGGAGTTGTTTACAAAAAATAAAACATTTTTGAATCAGCTTGTGGTTCAAATCTCCTTCCTGACCTTCCCTTACCAAAACAGACTAAAAAGACATGGCTGAGTCCTTTTGCTGACTGACAGCCCGCTATACGTGATCTAGTTTTCTCCTTGTTTTAAAACGTTTTCGAGTCCAACTACCTGCTGAAGTTTAAACATCCTTAAGAGCTGCACGGGGATGTGAAGTCACACGCTGCTCAGCGCCAAGGTTTGCTCTCCTGCACATTGAGCAGTGAAATCTGAAGCTGTTCACTGCTGCACACATCCTCCTCATTAAAAGGCTTTCCCATTACACAGAACTCTCTTGCATGAAGTACTTTGGCACCCTGATTGATTAAATCCCTTTGAAATCGTCTCCGTTACAACACATCTATGTTGCCGAGAGCAAGGGGGAGGAGTGGAGGGGGACTTGCCTGTGTTATAAACTTTTGGGCTGCCCTGCAAAGCAGCAGCAGGAGCAGAGAATAAGCAAAGGGCAGTCGTGGATGGGGCCTGACTCTGCTGGTACAAATGGCAACAGTCGGATTCAGGCCCGACACTGAGCCGAGGTGTTGCTCAACTTGACCTTGCCCATCTGGAGGGTGAGGCCAGCTGGAGTATCACACTAGTAAGGGCATGAAAAGCAGCAGGGTGAGATGTCTGACAGCAGAAAGCCCAGCCAGAGTGGTGGCACCCCACATTTTTGTTATTGCAGCCACCACCCTGCCATCAGCCCTGCTGTCTTCGAGTGCTGAGGCAGCGGCTGAGAAAGGAACCTGCTCTGACAGATGTGTGGCAGATTTCCTCTGTGATTAATTGGTATAAGGGACAACCCATTGCCACAGCAACTTTGTTGAAAGCTCTTTCTCCCAGCAAACCTCGAGGGCTTGGGACTCAGCCATGTACATTTACAGAAGTCACTAGTTTCTCATAAATAAGACTGAAGAGAATTTGTTGCAGGGACCGTGTCTGAAAAATGTAACCTAGTTTACAATTTGAAGGGGGTTTATTACTGCTTTTTTTTTTTTAAATGAATCAAATCCATACATCATGTGTCTGGCATTGTTTGTACTCTGTGGGCAGCCTACAAGAAGCCAGCAAGAATGGCTGGTTTTCCATATACAGTTGCCCTGCTGTGATCCACAGAACCCCCCTGGCCCTCTTCAGAAGGCATCCCCCCCTTTGAAAATGTGGCGCACACAGTTTCCTCTCACGTAACACAATCAAACAGGCCCTCATCACATCCATTTTCAGGGGTTGATATTCAGAACATCTGCAAAGATGCTGGAGAGAAAACTGGTTTGGTGGGGTCAAAAGCAAAGAAGCAAGATAGATGCCTATAAGAGATAAGGGGGGACAGAGGCTTGCATGGCAAATATAACATGCTATGGGATGTACAGCAATGCTTTCTGAGAAAGAAAAAAAACAGGCAACAATATTTGGAAAAGTCTTCTGGAAAGGAGATGGAATGAATGAATTTGCCCCATGTAGTTTGTGTCAATTTTCCCACTTGTAAACACGTGACTTTTCTGCCTGAAGACAGAGAAATACAGGGTGAAAGCTGTTTCCTTATCCAAATCCCATGTCTCATGAGTCCAAGAAAAAAAGACTCCAAGAAATAAAGTTTTAAAGTGAAAATAGTTTTCTTCAACTTCACAGCATACAAAAATACTGCTCTAAGTGCTCAGAGACTCTGCGTGAAACAAAAATGGGAATTCATCCTTCTGGAGAATAATGGAGAGAGAAAAAAAAAGAAAACTTCTAAGCTGCCTTTGCTGCATCATCCTCTAACCAGCACTTCACATATATCTTTTAGCTTTAGTGTTTCACACATCTAATTTTGAAGAGCATTTTCATATTTCCCTTTGAATTATTATGTTTTCCTTGGTTCTCATTACAGCAATGAGGGGACCCAACACCCCTCATAATGAAAGGCAGAGCAAGGACGAACAATAAGAATTGCAACTTCCCACCAAAGTCTGTGAAAAAAAAAACACAATTAGGCTTCTATCTGAGAAATGGGAGCGCAGCACAGGGAGGGCAGCAGCCACACCAGTTTGTGCCCACCCCACGTGCTGGTTCCCAGCCCTGGACTCAGCCTCTTGGCTCTGGCAAGCCAGCAGCTTGCGTGGCCATGCTGTAAACTGCAGCAGTGAGTGGCTCCAGGTTTAAAAATAAACCTGGGAAATAATAAACTTCGATTAATTCACTGATTTGATTTAAATAAGGCCATGTGAACGGCTGTCAGGGCAACACTGAGTGGCTCAGCAGGGTGAGAAGGGGCACCTCAAAGAGAAGCTTCTTAACCACTATTGCTGCCGCAGCTACAGCCTGGTGGGGTGGGTTTCATGGTGACATTTGGGGTAAGGAACGAAGGATCTGCACTGCAAAACCTCTACAATTCCCCCAGTGGGAGTAGCAAGAGAATGATGGAGCTTCACCCAGCTCTATCCATGGCTTTTCCTCTCCAGGCATGGTAATTTGATTGAAGCACTCTGTACACAGTATGGACCCTCCACTGCTCCTTCCGCCCTGGGCTGAGGCTCCGCTTCCCTACTTGCATCAATTATTCTCCAGCTTCCCTCCCTGCCACCCCCTGGACTCCTCTGTATTTCAACATTCTCTCTCTTAATTTTCCTTTGGAGTTAAAATAAACCTTTTGAAGAGATATTTCCTTTCCAGTGTCATACTACAATGTAGACCAGGTCTGCATTTGATTAGTAAATTCACCCCATGCTGGTGTTTTTGTATCCTCAGTGTCATGTACATTTAATAAAATGCTATTTCCCTCTCTGTCCCTACTTTTTTTTTTAAAGGAAAGATGCGTGTTAAAGCGATAGGAATATTCTTGATGGAGAAAGGAAAAGGAATTCCAAAGTGGTTAAAGTTAACAAGCAGAAGGTTCCAAAAGAGCCAAGCCAGCAGAAGTGGCAGGCAGCAAACACACAGGTCGCCAAGCACTTCCATGTCCTCCAAACATGTTTGAAGGCAACAAGCACCTTTGAAAACAGCCTAGATGCTTCCAGCTGCCTCTGAAAACTAGAAGAAGGTATCACTGTTGGTGCCTCCTCTCCAGGAGCCTTTCTCAGGGCCCAGAGCCAGTAGTAACCCAGAGGCTGCTGGCCAAGAGCAGGAAGGGAGCCAGGAGCCACCATCAGTAACAAAGAAGGGCCAGAAGAAAAGCTGTATTTCTGCAGAGAAGGGAATGTGATAGCAAAGAGGTGTATCCAGAAGTGCAAGAAGTAGTAAGGACCATACACCTGGACAGCATGTGCAAAAGACAACAAAAAGAAGTAAAAAAACCCACAGAAATAAGTGCCAAGAATAAGGTGAGGTGTTGGGGAAAGGTCTGGGTGTGGAGGTGCAAAAGATAGTGAGAAAAGATTGAGGGATGACAAGGGAAGGAGTTGACAATGAAGCAGAAATGGGAAGAGTGGAGAGAAGTGGTGTCAGGCTGTGACTTATGGGTTTCCAAGCTAAAGCTAGTGAACCTGCCTGTAAAAGGTGTAGGGGGAAGATGGAGGGTCACCTCTAGCACAGCAGATTCCTCCTGGCTGCTGTTTGGATATGTTCAGAATAAAAGCAGCATTGTAAAAATGGGAAAAAAGTGGTTTTGCCCTCAGCTGGCAATTCAGCTGCCACCTTCCACCCTTGGAACAGAGCAGAGAGGAGCCCAGGACAGCACAGAGCACTGCAGCATTTTACACCTTACATGAAATGCAGCTCAGGAGTCCCTCCCTCTGCACTTGTCTCCTTCTGGCATAGATGAAGCTCAGTACAAATCTTTGTACTAACTATCACCACCACAAAGTCAGAAACACCCAGACCCTATTTAGAGGCAAAATGCTTTGTGGTTATGTTTGTGGATGGGGTATACCGGGCCAGACAGGAACAGGAGCTGCGTGACCCAAAGCACAAAAACACTGGAGGGGGTCCTTAGTTCAGTCAAATTAGATATTCTATCAGGATCTGTCAGCATCTTTTCCCCACATTTCCCTCAGCTCCCAGAATCAGTCCAGAGCTCAGATGTGAACAATGCAATGTTAATCTGATCCATTGCAGCCAGCAACTTAAAAAAAACCATCCCAGAAGTCACCTCTTCTACAAACATACCCATCTAAAAGGGATATTAGTTGATGCTTTTGCAAAGAAACACGAAGACAAGGCTGCTTTTGTTATAAGAAAGATCTCCCAGTGACAGGCAGCTGCTGTGCCGTGCCATGTACAAGCCTGCAGATACGAATTACCTCGCAGAGAAACATCTCAGGCCCCGGTATTTTGAATGTTTATCATCGGCTGGTGAAATGAAAGGGGGCTCTGGCGTTTCAGAGAGGATAGCCAGGAATAACTGCTGACACAACATCTTAGCTGGCACTTTCTGGAAGATAGCCTCATGAAAAGTAAAAGTTAAGAAGAGGAAAGCTTGCTAGAGTGCTTGCAGAGACGGCTTACGTGAAGGAACTGAAAATGAGCAGAAGGGTTGATAAAAGGCATAGAGGTTTTACACAATAGCATATTCTCCTATAAACCACCTAATTCTTCTACTTGGTATTCATCACTGTCAGGAGCCTTTATAGCAGTGAATGAAGGCTTTATGCTTAGCCTCATTATCAGCTCAATGATAGAGGGCAAGCCATGCACATGGAAGTTCAGTACCAGAGATATGTTGTTAAAATGCTGCAATTTGTCAGCATTTAGATAAACAAATGAGGGGCAGAGCGAGTGTGTGAAGTGACCTCTGCAGCATTCACGGGATATTTTGCCACTTGTTCTGAAAATGTATTCAAGTCACTCTAGACTTGCTTGCCTGGAATGAAAAAACATTGATTTAGAAAAAAAAAATCTCTTTGAGCAAGAGAGAGGTTTACTCTCATTTTCTTTTAAGTTGTTTCTCTCTCTGTAACCCTGTTCTTTGTTTACTATTGTGCTTCCCATAGACCCCGACATTCCAGTAAGGCTTCTTGGGCTTGATCCTGAGCAACTGGACTCGCCAGCACATTCCTGGTGGCTTATTTGCCAGGACAGGCTAAGGGGCCTGTCCCTCGGCGCTGTGAAGAGTTCAGAAACAACTAATAACCCATGTGAAATGATAATATATCACAGTGGTGCAGCTGAAGGAATGTGCTCTTCCCTACTTCAGCTGGTAAATAGAAAAATAATGCATAAAAATAAAAGAGAAAAATTCTCTTTAAAGATTTGACATCCTCATTCGTTTCCATTGCAAAAGCTGATCTTAAAGGTTTTATTTTCAGTAATATTTACTCCGAGGCTTACTCCTGTTTTCTGTCACTTCTTGCTCCTAGCACTTGAGTGCTTGAAGAGCAGACAATGCTGCTTTGCAGAGGACTCCATTTCTTGGTTTCTTACAGAGTTTCTAATGATGCTGTGAAAGGCAGGCACCCGAGAAATCAACTCAAATGAATTGTAACACTTTCTGAAAAGCGAGATTATGCTACAATGGGGTTTCAATCACCTCCGGGAGAATGTTTGTCTGAAATCAGGCCTTCCTCAGATTATACACAGCTGTTGAGCTGCCTAATGCTTTCACAGTTTTCCTATGTTGAAGGAAAACCTTGGTGGCATGGGATCACCATCAATCTCAATACCTCATACAAAGTGGAGTCACTAAAGTCTCATTTGCAGCCCCTTTTCTTTTTGGCCTATACACAAACTTTTCTGCTCGTTTGAAGAGAATTATGTGGGCTTAATTAAGTGTAGTAACTTATTGCTAGCACAGTGCCCAATCAATGAAATGTGCAGATGTGATGTGAAATGATGGGGCGATGCTGTTGGGAAGAATACAAATCAGGGTGACGGCTATTATTTGTACCCAAAAGAAGTTATTTGGGACTCAATTATCCCTTTCATAGTAATTGTGGTGCACCAGATGGTTACAATGCATAAGAGTCTTCCACGACCATAACATTTCTTCTGAGCATCTTTTCTTTTTCTCTAATTCACCATACAACGATTAGTTTCTTATTGGGTGTTTATTGAAATGAGGGGGCTAAGGAACAGATTTAGTGCATCAAGGAACAAAAGGGAGGGGAGATCCATGAATCAAAATAAGAGACTGCAGCTTGCTCTGTTGTTTTTCAGAGGCCTTGAAATAGTCGCCTCGCAGCTTATCTGCAATGACCTTCCCTCCCCTCCTTTCTCTTGCTTCCTTCTCTCCCCAAGTCCAGGAGATGTAAAGTTTTTCAAATCCGACCGGCTGCTGTGCCGTCTGTCAAAGCCCTTCCAGCCAAGTGAGCAGTTTTTCATTTAATTCACTGAGTTGTCCTCAATAAAATTAATTCCTTCTCATCGGCACCATTGAAGCAGCGAATAGGAACAAAACCAAACGAGGTTGTGAATATAGTGCTGGTCATTAACTAGGGGCACTGACTCTATCATCTGTTCATCCCTTCGTCTCATTGAGGTGTTTGCAATATAAAAAGGAAAAGCAAAGCGGGTGGGGAGAAAGTGAGAAGAGAAAAGCCTGAGGAGCCATGTTCTCAGCCTGGCTAAATCAGCTTATTGCCACCACAACCAATGAAGCAACAGCTGTTTGTACCAGAAGGGTCTGGCACTTGCAGTGGCACTGTCCTCCTAAAGCTCCTGCCCATCAGCAAAGGTATCTGAACATTAATGCTTTGCACGTGCAGAAAGAGGGGAGCAACTAAGCACAGTACAGCCACGGCCACTGATTTTTATGTTTCAATCTTCCTCTTTGGGAAAAGAAACTTTCTGCCTGGGCTCAGGTGAAAGCCTCAGCAGCTCTTTTGGGCTTGTACTCTGTGACTGGCAGCACTGAGCAGAGCTCTGTGCCTACAGCAGAACGGGAAGTATGTTGAGAATGAGTTAGCCTCATCCTTTGGCAATCATCACCTTCTAAGGCCGTTCACCAAGCCTGGCAGTGCCATGGCACCCCTGGGCTGTCCTGCTGCAGGACAAGCAGGGTGTAGGCTTTAGAGGCTTTGGGCTTAGGGTACCTGTTGTTATGGTTACATCTGTTTGTGAAACATGCTGATGGAGTGGGGAGTAGCACATTCATGACTTTCCCCATGAAGACAACGGCACAGCTCTGGTGGCGTCTACTTGAAACTTGATCATGTGGCTTTAGAGACTGGCAACCACATCCTACTTTGGGGTTAGCCAAATAAAACTATCGTTTGGTTTAGTGCTGCTAGCTTTGAGGAAATGATGGTTATGAAATTTGGGCCAGAGTTTATGTTTACTTAAACTACAGCTGTCACAAGACAGAGTCCATCTTTCCTGACAAAGGAAAGCAGAGCAAGAAATAGGCCTTTTTTCATAAGATTTTTCAAAGGTGCTTTCCAGCTTAAAGACACAGACAGTGGCACTTGTGTTCTCAAACCTATACTAAACTGACACTAAGCCACAACTCTCAGGCTCAAGTCATGCTTTGCAAACTGTTTATTATTTGCAAATACATAAAGCTCGATGACATGTATTGCACAAATCTAATTTCAACCGTAACTTTTCTTTAATAAACAAAACATGCTGTACCAGCAGAGCTGTAACCAAGTGATGATAACATCTGGTTTTCAGACCTTGTATGGGTCAGAAAGAGGACTTTTTTCTCCCAAAAAGAAAATGGAATAATCCCAAATTTGGCTTTTTGACTACTACTGAATAAGCAGGGGCAGATTTTCCAAGACAAGTAAGGGTTCCACCATTCCTATCTACTGTTGCTTCAACCATTATGCTTAACACTGATCTAGGAACTGAGTGCTTCTCTACAAAGTCTAGATCAAAAGGACCATACACGTGCTAAGATATTTCATGTGTGTTTTACAAGAAAGATGAGAAAACAAAAAACCGAAATGAAGGGTTTGAGACTTCATTTTTTCCTTCTCTTGGTACAGCCCTGCTATGGTGACTTCAGGTGCCCATAATCCTATTTTCCATCTCAGTTACATTCTTTACTGCATGAAGCAGACCTCCACACGGCACGAGGATCAGAGCTTTAATTTCTATTTTTTCTAGCTCAGGAATAATATCTTGCACTGTCAGACCATATCTCACAATAGTCTGTTAGGAAGAGAGAAGAGCCAGACACCTTCTCCTGTAGATCCCCAATTTAGACAGACAGTGGACCAGGGTTACAGGAAATCTACCTCACAACTTAAATGCTACCAGCAGAAGTGAGAATAAACGCTAGAAGCCCTGATTCAAGTAATTTTCTCTGCATTACTGTTCTTTCACTAACCAGATCAAATAGCCACATGGGCTCTATCACGCTTTTTGAGCAGATCCTTTCAAGGTGAGCAGAGAGACAGCTAAAGAGCAGAGATACAACATTAGTGAATTCAAGAAGTGGAATGGAACTTTTCTCCAAGGATGAGTGGATTAGAAATGATATAATCTGTTATGTTAGGTGGAGAATAAAACTCTGGCCTCACTTCAGTTGAACGTAAGTCTTCCATTAACCACAGTGGGTACAGAATTTCACATAGCACTTTCTATTCTGTAGCTTAGTATCATCACAGCCCAGAGGTGTAATGTTGGGAGTTCAGATACTTCTTCAAACCAGAGTGCAACTAACTGAACTTTGGCACAGGTTTCCTGACCATCATGCAGTTCTTAAAATAGGAATCATGTCAAAGTGAATTACAGATTCTACCCTCTTTGGTAAACTCTAAGGTAATTCCTCATTTTGGCTCATAGACTTGCAAAACCCCAATCAGATCTCATCTCACTGCAACTGGGAGACAGTAGTTATCTAACATGGCTAAAACCATAAAACTTTGTTCCCACAGTGTTTTCACATTAGGCTTAAACAAGGATCTAGACCTTGTTTTGCCAAATTGAGAAATGAAACTAAGGACTGCTCTGATTTCCTGCATAACTGCTCTGACTAATTCTGTACTAACTCATCTATGCAAGCACAGACCCAGCTGCCAGCAGGTGTGCTGGGAACTTCAAGGCTACAGGGAAGTCAAATGCAGAGGGACAGCTCCTACCCATGACGTTTAAATCCTCAAAGATTTGCCTTCCCCTGTGGTTATTTTTATTGATTCTTATTCATCTTCCTGTGCCAGAGGGCTCAGGCAAGTCAGGTGCTACTAGACTGTATCTTTTCTAACACATAGAAGCAATCCTGTCATCAGGGCTTCAGGGAGATGTGGATTAACTTTTACAAGAGGCACCTAAATATCTCTGAAGTGCTCAGACTTACAGCCTAAGAGTAAAGACAAAGCAATCAGAGAACACTAAGAGAGCCAAAGGCCAAGAGGACAGAGCCATGAAGATCGCCAGACCCCTAAGTGTGGGGCTCCCAGTGGGTGTGTACCCACACACTTCCACCAGCTTTGGCTTTCCCAGTGACACCAGTGAGACAGCTGGGCTCAGGTGAGCACAAAGTCAGCATCAGAGAGTATGGCAGAGTCATGGCTGCTCATCTTATGCTTCAGTTCCTTTGATGTTTTAAATTTTTTTTCAGACATTTTTCCAGTGACTTTGGAGTTTCAGATTTTTGCTCAGACTGGCCTTATTACAGAAAAATGCAAACCCCAATATTTATGTTGTTGCTTTGTCTCCCAAGTTTTTCCCATACATTTTGTTTCGATCTTATCTCCTAAGGGCTACAGCCCCTTCATTTTATGCAGGTCTCTTATTCTTGTTCTTTAGTAAGAATACAACGTGCAAAAATATGTGATGAAGTCTTAAACCCCCTGAGACCTATTCAGTGTGGAACTTTGCTATGAACTTGAATGTACAAAGGAATGTCTCTCATTAGTGGACATTTATATATCATCTACATAACTCTTTTTCTATTCCCTCTCCTCTTTTTATGCCTTTTATCACTTGACATTGGCCATACATTGGCTTTTGGAGGTCAGCTGCAAGACCAAGATTTGGATGAGAACATTAAAGCACACTATGGAGAATCTGAAATATATAGTTACCATTGACTCTGTCAAAAGCCTTTTCCCATATTTAAGAAAAGAGTTGAAATGAAGATTAGATTTAACGCTGGTCAGGGTTAAGGTCAAAACCAGTCATATCTTTTTATATCTACTGAATTAATTATAAATATTATCTGGTTAGGTGGAGTTATTTCAGTTGCAGTGGGTTCTATGCCTTTGAAAAGCTATTTTCAAGATAGCTGGAAATAATTATTTGATTTATATATACTATTTTATCTGTTCTTTCAGGCAAAATTTAAAAAGCATAACTACTCTGATAGGTGACTTAAAGATTTGTTCCAAATCACATACTCTTCAAACAAACAGGTATTACTTTTAAAATACCATCTTTCATCAAGAAAGTGGTTTTTCCAAAGCGAAGAGAAGTGTAGCATCCCAAACAACCAACCTTGGATTTAATTTTTTTTTTTATCTTGTCCACAATAAAAACTGGAGTTTGCAAACAAATTGGAGGTTTCAATTCTGCTGGAAATTTGTAGTTCTGAAAAAAATCTGCCACTTATTTAGACCCATTATTTCTCTGCAGGGCTGGAGCATTAAATGGGATGTTTAGGTAGGAAAGGAAAAAGAGAAGCACTTTGAGGACCAAAGTACACATCCTGCATGTTTGTAAACTTTCACCAAAGTCATACAAATATTTGTGGGGCCAGATGTTTATTTAGGATAACAAGTTTTTTTACCTTAAGGCATGAAACTGATTTGCACCTCCTGGTCCTAAACATAAAGCCCAGATTGCTACAACTTTCACTTAAACATGCAAGAGCAAAAAAGATCTTCAAGGAGACTTGGAGAAGAGGTTCCCACAACAGAAGTGAGGAATGAGATGTGAAGTAGAACTAGCTAGGAAATGTCACTAAACTCCAATCATCAAGTCACAGTTTGGTGTGGTAGGACATCCCCACAAGCAATCTTAATACACCATGCAGTGTCTGTCTCCCAGAGTTGGAGCTACTTTATATAGGGAATAGTGATGCAGGAATGGGATGGTTGACAGGGACAGCCCTCTTGAGCTCAATCCCACCACCAAAGGGAACTTTGTACATCGTCTCCATCTCCTGCAGGGGTGGGAAAGGAAGACTACAGTCTGAATTGAAGTTCCCTCCTCTTTTAATTAAATACATTTGGTTGGCTGTAATGGGGACCCTTGGAATTAGGCAGAGTTTCCTTGAAAACTGCTTGGAGCCCAAAAATTTCCCAAAGTTTCAAAATTTCATATGACCTGAGAAACTTAATGAGTGGCTGATAAAGTTGTTTGTTGAGATTGGAAGTGCCCAGCTTCTCTGCTCCTTGGAGCTGCTCTTTCTTCCCTTTCCCCTCCCTTCTTCCCCACCCCAGTGATCCTTGCCTGTCTGAGCATCCTCTGCTCCCAGACTCTGGCTGCTGCCCTCATGTCACCCGATGTTTTTCAGCAGAGCTGTGCAGGGGGGACACTTCTTGATGTACTGCAGATGTGGCTTGTTAGTGGTGCTTTCACATGGAACTCAAATTGCTTGAAAAGGTTTAACCCTGTGACTAAATTCTCAAACCTGCAAACTGTAAGCAAAGCCCATGCTCCCATCTAGGCTGAAAAGGGCAAGTTAATGAAAGAAACCCCCACCCCAGCAATTCACAGGATGCATGAAAAGAAACCTAAACCCCCCACATTCTCAATGCTAATTAAGCAATAATGATCAAGGCACAGAGTATTTCCTGGGGATTAATAACTAACTGGGAGGAGATGATGACCCTAGACAGTCATTAATCCTCAGGAAATGCCCTGCATCGAAGCTGTTATTGCTAGTTCAGGCTAAATATGTGAGAAAAGAGATTCTGTCAAAGTCTATCTTGCTGGAGGATTTTCAGCATGTTTTCTCTTTGGTTGTGATTATGAGCCCCCTGGAGCAGGACCTCTCAGGTCCATCAGCCAGAGTGTACAAAATATTCCTCCAGACCCCACTCCAGGCAGAATTAAAAATGAAATCAGAGTTTCTTAAACAAACTCTTCTGCAGATGTATCTTGCTGTTCTCTAGACTTTCAGAGTCCGATCCTGAAAAATGTCAAGCTGTGTCAGCTCCCACTGAACCCAGTGAGGAGCTCTGCCCCTGAACCTCAAATTTGCGTAACCCAAGACTCTCCTCATTTGAGCAGAACCAAGCCCATGGAGCTTGTTGCTTCTGAATACAGGCCCTGACTCTAGGATGTGCTTGATTTCAAGCATATGCTCACCTCACTTGAATAATTTAACTGCTGATGTGTAGTAACCGGGAACCCTTTACACCTGATATCTTATCCTTATGGCTTTAACTCCCAGCAACTCAGCCAGTACCAGGGCACATGTGCTGAAATTCATGCATATATAATATTTTCAGGAACTGAAACTGCATTGAATGGCAATAGTCACAACCAGAGCAGAATCACCATGCTGCAGAGATCACAGGGGTGCAGTGTAAGCCCCAGGCCTGGCAATCACATCGAGACATCCTCCCTGTAAATCTCCCTCATCTCAGGTGCAGGTCTGCAGGAGACATACACTGGGATCTTCACAGCAAACAACAATTTCTATCATGCTTTTATAAAAGATAATGACCAGAGCATCCCATATTACAACTATTTATTGCAAACTGTTGCTTGTAACGAAGAGCCCAAGACACACACGAATACCTATGCAAAAGAAAAAACTCCTGTTATCACCAGTCCTGCCCACACTGATGTTTTCTAGTCTGCTTAAGAATTTAGCTTCTGCAAACAAAAAATGGAAGTTAAACAAACTTCCTCATTATCATTGGTGCTTTTCATATGCCATTAAATACTTCCTTCAGCCTAGAAAGAGAAACTAAGCAGAGAGGGAAAAAGAAATACAAAGGAGTTTCATCTATATTAATCTTCCCAGATAGGTTTAAAAACCATAAAGGCAATAGTATAAGTAATAAAAGGTAAACCATCTTTTCTAAAATATTTGCTGTTTAAAACATTATGAAGGCTAATAATGATACAGGGAAACATATGTGGTACATGTTTACATATATGTTTATATATGTGATATGTTCTTATTAAGAATGGTTTCAGTTCTAAGTATCATTGTCTAGGCTCTTCTGTGTCACTCCTTGTCAAAAAAAACCCTGAAGGATGAAAAAGAGAGCTCTGATAATAATGAGCCCTGCCTGAGTTCAGCTCCTATGTTAGTCTGAAACCATGGAAAGCATTCAGCATCTAACAGGATTAAGCTAAAGTAAAAATATTTAATAGATGGTTAAAATTCAATTCCAACTACTAGGAAAATTTATGAGTGATTTTTCCTCCCCTTCACTATAGCATCTCTAATCAGAAGAAGCAAAACCAATAAGTCAATGCAATATACAAACTACAGAAAGCTCTTAAATGAACAGCTAGATGAATTAGCAAACTCCACTTTTGCAGGATCCCTTGCTTTATCCTTCACATAAATCTCCTCACTTTGCAGCAACACCAGCCCCTAGTGTTAATAACACCATGTCAGCAATTTTGCTAAGATTTATATAGGAAAACTACGCTGAAAATTGCCTGGTCATTATACATTCCTTTGGAATCAATGAAACACTATAAATCTTGAAATACATTTGTGCTCATATGATTCAGCCATACTCCCTAAATGTACTCTGACATTCATTAGAGAATACTTAAGTATGGTGTTGCAGAGGAAAAAAAAATAAAGTCTCTGTGTTAAATTTTTTTTTTTAATGGAGTATATACAGAGAATATTGCAAGAGCAGGGTTGGGAGATCTATTTGGCAGGTGGAAATTAATAACTACTCTAAAGCAGAACCAACCCTACTGCTCCTCCATACCATGAGAGCAGTCCCTTGGTCTAAAGTTTCAGGTTGGCCTATTTCTTATTACCTGGGCTAAGCTGGCATCAAGGGGCTATCATCTGTCAAAATATCAGCAGGAGAAACAATTGACAAAGCCACCACTTGAGAATGTTGAGTAAACTGGGTAAAAAGCAGTGAAAGAAGTTAATGTGCAAGCTGGCACACAGTACCAGCCCAAGCCGTGAGAACCACTTACGTGATAATTGGTCCCTCACAATATCTTCTGCTCTGTAAAACATTGTCTTGGGCTTGTCTTTCAGCACAGGAACGGATCTCTTTGAGACGCACTGAAACAAACACCCACCTGAAAGCCCCCTCCAGCTGACAGGGGAGGAATTCAGGTGGGAAAGCTTGCAAATTCTGAACAGCTACAAACAGTTTCAGGTAACTTCAGACTCACCCAGGGTCAGGAGAAAAAAGCAAACCGTTTTTTGAAAGAAGAGGAAACACATTTATATGCAGCCATTTATTCACTTCAGACAGAAATTGGTAACCTCTGGGATTCGAAGTATCTCTCTCTCCATTTTTATCCTTCTTGTTGTTCAGCCTTAAAAAAAAATCCTTATTGTACTGACTGAGCATTACCAGGGGGAGAAACGTAAAACTAGAAATTAGAACAGAAACAGCAAAAATTAACAAAGCTGGTCTGTCTACAAAGTAGAAACCCAGGCAGCAGAAATACTAGAATATTCTAAGATTATTAAACATCTTGTAACACAGGTGTTTCACAGGGCATCCAAGCTCCTCTCAGCCTTTCTTTATGCACATATGTATGCATATACATACATACATGTATACATAAGCTTTGCAGAGTTGAGGGAATGGGGGGAAAGAGCAACTAAAATCAAAAGCTGGTGAAGTATCACCATGTTATCACTCATACCTGCTCATATCCATGAGCACTCTGAAAGAGATGAGTTAAAATCATCATCTGAAACCTACCCTTAAAGGATAGATGATGCAAAAGCTTTAAGTGGTGGGGTGAAATTCACCCTATAAGGCAAATTCTTTTACTTTCTAAAGTTGGTTCACTTTGAGCTTGCAAAGTGACCTAGGAGACTGTTCTAAAATGGGATCTTCTTGGGAGAAAAGGTCTGATTTGTAGCTACTGGAAAATATGAAATCTGTGTATGTTTTGGCACATCTTTAGATTCTCAAGAGTCAAGAAACGGGTCTCTGTTTTTTAATGATTCAGAGAGTGGCAGTCAGTCCTTAAAAAGTGGGAGAACTCAATGTTTGTAGAGCAAATATAATTTCCTTTATGACAGAAAAGTTCCCATCCCAGCATCTGTTATTTCTTGGGTTATTTTAACAAACAGTGATCCACGTTCAGGCTTGTTGCTAGAGCAACAAACATGTGGGCAAGTGCTTTTCTCAAGAGATATGCTCAATAGCAGGCCAGGTGTTCTTTTGTATGGATCTGGGCCTTGTCATATTAACAAGTGGGGATGAATCATGATAAATTTCCTTCAGATTGCACCAAAGCTTATGATAGCCATAGTTTCCTACTCAGTTCATAATAAATCAATCCTTGTTCCATCAAAAGCATCATCCTTTTCATAAGTGCTCATATACTGATTGGTCTCTCAATATGTTAACAGAAAAGTAAAAGGACAAAGTGAGTGTTTGGTATCCAAGATTAATAACAACCATTATGAGTTTTCCTTTGATGAGATCACCCAGCATCTCACAAAAACAGCAATACCACAGCCAGGACAACTACGTGGAAAGAAAAGAGACAGAAAGCACAGAGATGAGACTAAAACTAACTCTCAAGTGAATCAGGCTTGTACACCCTGCCTTCTGTGCTTGATAACTAAGCCAGAGTTGTGCAAAGAGCATCGTAAAGTCAGCTATACCTGGACTCTGCTCAGGCACTGNNNNGACTCTGCTCAGGCACTGGGAGGGAATGAGAAGGCTCTCAGTTGAAGACCAGTAAGAAAACCATAACTTTCTGTACCCTTTCCTAAGCCAGCAGTAGCAGATGGAGTGCTCAGCAGATGGAGTGGTACAGAGATACACATCTGGAATGCAGGTGCTCCACCAGATACTTGATGGCATTCTAGCAGCTGGATTTCTCTGCAGGCACCCTCCACTGTTTATTGCCAAGAAAGAGGTTCTCTTAATTGTCATTAACAATAACAACAATATC